>CM034153.1:393874006-393906506 GCA_019776745.2 Taxus chinensis
GGGGGAAAGGTAACACTCTCCACCCAACCAAGATACCCAATGGGAAAATAGAAGCCATCTTTCCCCATGGTCCCCCGAGCCCCAATCATATTGAAATGGAGCGTGATAATTCAACTCATGGCAACATGGACTTCTTTCACATGTAAGCAACACTCATGTATCATAATAATCAAAGAAGACATAAATCAAAACAAGGCAATAGTTCTCAACTGCATTAGAAAACAGTCATAAAATCACAAAGGCTTGAGCAAGCAAGCCAAACAAGAGCAAGAACTATGAAGGTCTCCTTATGCCTCCCATGTTGAAATTAGACATCTACCTACAACAACCACCAAGAACATAACCATCCCATAAACGTTATCCCTCCTCAACCCCTCCTTATCCCTCCTCCAAATTTATCCCTTATACCTCCCCCAAAGTAAGAAATGCATGCATATTCTTTTCCTAGGTGGATTCCAGCCAACACTCCCTCCTCAAGACAAGTGCCAATGGAAAATCCCTTATCCCTCATCTGATTAACCTCATAGTCTTCTCTCCACACCATGTCCTAATAATTCTACCCATCCCTCTAAGATTTGCAAACACAACACATTAAAAAATTCATGCTAAAAGAGGGAAAAAACAAAAAAATTAAAAGAGTGAGAGCCTACCTCTCCATAATGGAGACTTGTTTCCAAAAATTAGTTCTTTTGATGCTCAAAACACAGTCCCAAAATAGCAATGTACAAGCATGTGAATCAATCTAAGCTCTTCCACAAAGCAAGCTCCAAAGGCAAGAGAAAAATTTGACCCAAGAGTGAAATCTTCAACTTTCAACAACCTCAAAATGAGGAGGAATTCCAATTTTAAAGGAAAGGGTGGAAGAGGATGATGTGGATTCCAAGTGGGATGCCGCATCATTTTTCCTCACCCTAAAATGCAATCAACATCAAGTCAATTAAATCCTAATAAATGTGAATGACAAACCACTTACACACTTCATTTTTGTCCATCCTAAAAAAAAGGAATGCATTTAAAATTTTTAAGACAAGTGCAAACAAATCTTACAATAAATCATGTCAAAATGCAATAAAATAAGTTGATTTTGACTCCAATATAATAAACATGATTGGTGGAGGATTTTGAGAGGTGTGGGACAAGTTTAACTTGTCCCATAAGTCTCCAAGTTTGTCCTCCAAGCTCAAATTCGAATTTCAAGAGAGATGGAGTGTTTGACCTTCCAAAATCTTCTTACAACCTCTTACAATTTCTTACACAATGTATCACTTCACTTACACAACCCATACTTGGTAACTTACACACTCTTTTAAAATGCATTTATTTCTATGACATTTATTTATTACAAACTTTAGACACAACCATATATTTAATTACCATATGGTTATAAAATATATAAATAAATTTCATTTTCAACCAAGACAATAACATTTAATTTCACCTTCCACATCCTATTTAATTTAATTAAATTTTAACTATATGACTCTCACATCATACTATCACTTTTAAATAATTAAAACAAAAGCACATTACAAATAAAATGCACACAACAATAATTAAAAAGGGAACACATAATAAAACCACACATATGCCCTTATGGTCACAATAATGGAAATCCCCCCATGGGAAATCCTAACAACTAAACACACAATCAAAAACAGTTGCCATGGTGACCTTGTTGATTTCACACTGAATTCCAATATGGTTAGTCTCCAGTCCCCCAACATTGTTGTGATTTTAACCTGTAAAATGTAAAATACCTCCTTCAGCCTCATGGCCAATCAGAACATCTAAATGATATATAAACATTAGATCCAAATCACAACAATATCAAGATTCAATATTTATCATTAAAATTCAATTTGTAACTATATCATCATCCAATAGATTTCTATACTAGAGCTATTCATAATAATCAATGTCACATGTCTAAAATTAACATCAATAACATGTCCATGTCAACTAGTATATCATCATCCACATAACAATAAAAAATGTCTCAATGATCCTCAAGCAAAACATCTGAATCCAGATCAATATTAATCCATGATCTAACATCTAATCATCATACTAATAAAAACATAATCTGTCCATAATAATCCCTGATACATCATACTACATCAAAATATAATAATATCCAAAATATGACCAATAGTGTCAGGATCAGTATTTGAATAGTGTCTAAGGAAAGTGGGCACTACATCCCCCTCCCCTTAGACTCAACTTCCTCTTGGAAGTCATTGGAACAAATGTGGAAACTGTACTCGTAAAGTAGTAGCATCCTCCCAAGTGGCTGCAGTCTCATCATATTTGTCCCACTGCACCCGTACCTGATCAATCTCTATGCCTCGAAGGCCTAAGGTCCTGCGATCTATGATACGGATGGGCTCCACCATCAACTGTCCCTGATCCTGCACCTGTAGTGATGTCTAATACAGAACATGAGAAGGATCTGTGATATATCTCCTAAGAACAGAAACATGAAACACATCATGTATGTGAGACAAGATGGGTGGCAATGTTAGACGGTAGGCCAATGGGCTGATACGCTCCAAGATCTCAAAAGGTCCAATGAACTGAGGAGATAACTTAGAACCTTTTCCATAATGGATCAGGCTCTTATGTGGCCTAACACGAAGGAAAACCTTCATGCCCACATCAAAATTACTCTCGGTTCTATGCTGATCAACGTACTTCTTCTGCCTATCCTGTGCCTCTTGCAATCTCTGCCTGATCAACACTACCTGCTACTCCATGTCCTATAAGAGAGCTGGTCCAAGAGATACTCTATCCTCCAACCTATCCCAACTAAGGGGTGTCCTGCACTCCCTACCATACAAGGCCTGAAAAGGAGCCATGCCTATAGGACTTTGGAAACTATTATTGTAGGCAAAATCCAAAAGGTACAGATACTTCTCCCACTTAGTCTACTGATCCATCACGTACATCCTGAGCATGTCCTCCAAAATCTGATTCAACATCTCAGTCTGTCCATCTGTCTCTGGGTGATAGGCTGTGCTGAAGTTAATCTTCATCCCGAGAACATACTGAAAGGTAGTCCAGAAATGGGAAGTGTATAAAGGATCGCGGTCACAAATGATCTTTTGTGGAATCCTGTGCAACCTAACAATCTCATCCAAGTAAACATGTGCCACCGCACTAGCTTTATAGGTGGTCTTTACCGGTGAAAAGTGAGCTACTTTTGTCAATTTATCAACCGTGACCATGATGGCGTCGTGATGATATCTTGACATTGGTAACCCAACAATGAAATCTATGGAAATGGTGTCCCATTTCCACTCCGATATAGCATGAGGATAGAGAAGGCCAGCTGGATGCTGATGCTCGGCCTTCACTTTTTGGCACTCTAAACAACGTGACACCACCTGAGCCACGTCATTGTGAAGACCTCTCCAGTGATATAACTGTCTCAAGGGGATGTGCATCTTCTTCACCCCAGGATGGGCTGAATAGGGTGCACGATGTGCCTCTGTCAAGATGTCCTGCCTCAAGTCTCTATCCCTAGGAACATAAATTTGACCTCTGTGCCTGAGAATACCATCTACCTCTAGTGAGAAACCATAAAATTTACCCTCAAGGGGTCTCTGGGACTCAATCTCTGCTTGGGCTACAATGTAGAAACTATTAAGAGGAAGCTGCTGAAGGATCCTGCTCCGTAAATCTATGCTCACTGAAGTAGCCATGCTCAAATGCATCTATCTGCTGAGAGTTTCTGTAACCACATTCTCCTTCCCTTTCACATGCTCTATCTCTATGTCGTACTCACAGAGTAACTCCATCCAATGTCTCTAACGAGCGTTTAGATTGGGTTGCGTGAAAAGGTGGCGAAGACTCAAATGATCTGTCCTGAGTGTGAATCTCTGACCAAGAAGAAAGTGTTTGCATCAAACCAAAGCATACACAACTGCCACAAGCTCAAGATCATGGGTAGGATAATTAAGGTCTTGTGATCCTTGAGTTTGCAAGACTCAAAAGCTACAACTCTACCCTCCTACATAAGAACACCTCTAAGGCCTTCCAATGAAGCATCTGTGCATACAAAGAACTCACCATGTGGATTTGGCACTGCAAGAATAGGTGCTGTAGTGAGATATTCCTTCAAGTGTCCTGAAGGCCTTGCTCACACCTATCTGACCAAACAAATTTCTTCCCCTTCCGCTGAAGGGAAGTGATGGGGTGTGCTATCTGAGAAAAGTCCTGCACAAATCTCCTATAATACCCTGCTAACCCCATGAAGCTGTGCACCTTTGTCACTGTAGTGGTTATTGGCTCAATACATAATGGCTCTAATATTGGAAGGATCAACTATGATTCCTTCACTTGAGATGATATGGCCCAAGTACTGAATATCTGACTAAAAGAAGGCACACTTCTCCAAGTTCCCAAAAAATTGCTACTCACGAAGACACTAAAGAACTTTTCGAAGGTGCCCCTCATGCTCCTCACGCGTACTTGAGTAAATTAGAATGTCATCAAGAAATATGAGCATGAAGCGATCTAGAAAGGTCTTGAATACCCCATTCATCAAACTCATGAATACTGTGGGGGCATTCGTCAAACCAAAGGGCACCACTGTGAACTCATAGTGCCCATACCTCATACGAAAAGCAGTTCTTATGGATATCTGCCTCCGTAATCCTCAATTGATGGTACCAAAACTTAAGATAAATCTTACAGAACACTGTGGCTCCCTTCATTTGATCAAACAAGTCATCAATGCGAGGCAGGGGATAACGATTCTTGATCGTTACCTTATTTAGCTGGCGATAGTCGATGCACAACCACAATGATCCATCCTTCTTCTTCACAAATATAACCGGTGTACCCCAAGGAGATACACTAGGATGGATGAGGCCTTTCTCTAAAAGGCCTTCAAGCTACAACTTGAGCTCATAGAGCTCTCAGGTGGTCATCCGATAAGGAGCTCGTGAGATAGGCTCTGCTCCTAGAACCAGATCAATATGGAAATCAATCTCACATGGGGGTGGCATCCCCGGTAGCTCCCCTGGGAAAACATCTACATACTCTCTCAAAATGGGATGGTCATCTAACAATGGCCCACTAGACCCATCCTCTGCCCGGTCACTGACTATGACTAGCATACATCTGACAACCCCATCGCACACATTGCTTGAGCTGCATAGCAAAGATAGTGTGAATAGAAACAGGTCTCCTGACTCCAGAAATCACCGACTCAACTCCAAGATCGTCTACACAACATATAGTCTGATGATAGCAATCCATCCTGGCACTATGTGTAGATAGCCAATCCATGCCTAAAATGACTCCATACGAGCCCAAAGGAAGTACGCGGAGATCTGAAGTGGTGGTGAAAGGTCCCAAGTTAACAACACACTCCTTTACTAAGGAGTCTACAGAGACCTTGGCTCCTGAAGCCATCTCGACATCCCAACTATGACCCTGTCTAACAGCCACCAGCCTGCATCGCTCTACCAAGGATGGTGCAATAAATGAATTAGAAGAACCAGAGATCAAACAATATAGAAGTAGGAACACCTCCAATGCTACCTGTAGTCTCAATGACTATGCTTCTGGTGCTCAGCCTGTGGTTCTCAACTGCTGCATAGATCCTGTGACTCCGTCCCATGTCTCTGACTGTAGGCTCTGAGACGGGTGCCTTACCCTTATTAGGGTTCTAAGGGAAATCTCTCCAAAAGTGTCCCACTACTCCACACCCAAAGCAACCACCTGAAGTCCTCCAAACTACAGCACCACCAGAAGGTGCCCTAGAGGTAGGTGTTGTGGATTTTGATGATCCAGCTATAGTCTGTTGTGGCCTCTGTGGTCGAGCCCCTACCAACTGAGCTCTAGCTCCACCCTGTGTCCTGGTGGGTCCCCCAGGAGGAGGCCCCATACTATGACCTCTCTGTGCATCAGCTCTCTAAGGAGGCCTAAATGGTGGGTGGGACTGCTGTTGCTGTTGCCGTGGTCTGAAAGATGACTGCGAAGAATGCTGACCACCATGAGGAAGAGGAGATGAACCCCTCGATCTATTATCTTGCAAATACTGAATACGGCTCCTAACCCGGTCTTTAGCCTATTGGGTTTTACCCCAAGTCTCCTCTGCAATGTAGGCCTTCTCAACGGCCTCCGCTAATGTCTGTGGGTAGTGGATCTGAACTGCACCTCCAATGTTTATATTAGGCCCCAGATGAACCTGTGGATCCACACCTACTCATCCTGCATGTAATCAACATACTGAAGTAGGTCTAGGAACCTACTCTCATACTCGGCCACTATAAGGGAAGCCTGTCGAAGGTCATGGAACTCATCGATCCTCTGCTGTATGAATCTCCGTGGCAAGTATCTACTCCTGAATCTCTCCTCAAATAGCTCCCAAGTGACTGTCTCTGAATCTATATGGAGCTTTTGCTCCTCTGTCCTCCACCATACTCCAGCTCCATCCTTCAGTAGATGGATCGCAACACGAGCTTTCATGTTGCTAGAACAAGGACAAAGCTTGAAGCAACCGCTCAAGCTAACCAGCCAGGCCTCTACCTGGAATCCTCCTGTGTCACCAGAATACTGTGTGGGCCTAAGCTTCAGGATCTCCCTGATATGATCTGCAACTGTGGTCTGACGGCCTCTGGGCCTCTCTACCTACCTCATCCCCGAGCCTAGGGCTCTGAGACCTCTCTCTGTCCTAAAATATGGTCACCATGTCCCCTCAAAGGTGAACTCTGCTCTAGCTGACTCTCCATGAAAATTCTCTCCTCCATCTTCCTCACTGATGTGGAGGAGGTGCATGTCCCTCAATGGAATTATCTCTGTCCTATCTGCCTGAGTGCCCTCCTACTGATCCTCCACGTAAGGAGGACATTAACATCCTGGAGGGTCTGTAAAATCTGTGGTAGGATAGCTGCTAAACCCTGGTCTAGTGGTGGTGGTGGCGGTGGTGGTGACTCTGAGCCTCTATGAACGTTTCCTCCTGCTCCGTCTGAGCTCCCTGTTGTTGCAATCAGTTGCACCTTTAGAGTGGGAGTTAGTTCATTACCTTTAGTTTTGCACAAAATTCAATTTTCTAAGTTTACTAACATGTTCAATTTTCAATTAGTTTTGGTTTCTAGATTGATCAATTTGCTAGTTTTAGGTTTCAAGTCTCAATTGTCTAGTGTGCCCAAATGGTCCTTTTGAACCATCTACTCTAAATTCCAAAATGTGGCCTGCTTAGAAACTACCTGTTATCCAAAATGGTGCCCCAACTCATTTTTGTGGCTAACTTTGTGTTCTTGCCTCAAAGGATTGTGGTCAGAAATTTTTACATTTTGTTGATTTCCACAGCACTCAAAATGCAACTTTAAGAAATGGCAACATCAGATAGAGCTCTCTCTTAGCTGTTTCCAGAAAGGTAAAGTTTTCCTCCTAACTCCTTTACATATTTTTCAAGTTATGGCTCAGGCAGGAGTTTTTGTGGATGAAATTTTCCCATTCTATAAAGGCCCGCAGCCAATAGGAGCTGCTCTTACGTGTCCAGAAGTTTGGGGGTCAGAGGCAAATTTGAATTTTTTCCAAAAGAGTATAACTCCTCATATCGATTTTCAAAGTTATGAAAACCCGCAGAGGAAAAAATGGTCCCTTAGAGGGCCCCACAGCCCAATCAGAACTTGCCAAGTGGCACCTAGAGTGGCAGAGCGTGGGGGAAAATTTGAAACATTTTTCCAAAGACCAAATGGGTAAAAATTCAAACTTTTTGCCCACCGATATGATTTTCGCCTATTTTTGCCCTAAAACTTCAAATCGCCATAACTTTCGATCCAGAGCTCATATTTTCACGTTCTTTATATCAATGGAAAGATGGTGAAATTATCTACAAGATTCCATGGTCAATTTTGAATTTTGGTTTAGTTTGGAGGGAGAAAATCAAAAAACGTCTTCTGGTATGTGCCCATGGACAGAACTGACGTTTCAACAACCAATTTTAATGCAAAATGGGTCGCATTCTTCTCCAGCATGGTCAAAAATGTCAAGAAATGGGTCTGTCAGGTCACCCATGCTATTTTAATGTATTTTGGTCAATTGAGGAATGGCTCCCACGTTTTTTCACATTTTCTCTCTCCTGGGTTCGACCCATGCACTGTAAAAAGCTAGATTTGGCTCATTTTTCAAAGGGGAACACTTTTTTTGGCACAACAAGCTTCTTGTTTTCATCTTCAGCAAGTGATTTTAGAAGTATCGGAACCTTCCAGGGAATGTAACAGGCCTTTTTTACCTCTTTGGTGTTGGAATGCAAGGATTTTGATGTTGAAAATCACAATGCAGGCTCTGTGAATGCTTTCAGTCCTTTGCATGTGTTGTTTATTTCATTTCAAACCTTTGATTACAGCTTATCAACCTGTGCATGATGTTTTATGCTGCAATTTCTGATTTGTGTCTATTTGCAGATGAGCAAAAATGTTCACCACTCCTTTGGTGCATCACCATCATTAGTTTAGTTTCAATTTTTACACTTTCTTATCCCTGTCTCCTTGCAATGCTAGGATAAAATTAGGATCTGAACCTCTGTAGTTGTGTAAAATAATAGATCTAATCAGAGGAGTTTTAGAAACCAACCTCTAATATGGAGATTCCTCTCTCATTTTACAAGTCCCACACTTGGAGAGAGGTTTCCATGTTGTGCAATCACACTGGATGCCTAAAACATCAATTCAGAACCTTGATTTGCATCCAGGGGTGCTGCTGATTTGCAACAACAGTTTTGGCATGCCCGGTGGGACCTTAGAGGTCTCATTTTTATTGCAACAAAGTTGATGTGCATCTGCTGCAATTTTC
Organism: Taxus chinensis; assembly: GCA_019776745.2. Taxonomy (NCBI): domain Eukaryota; kingdom Viridiplantae; phylum Streptophyta; class Pinopsida; order Cupressales; family Taxaceae; genus Taxus; species Taxus chinensis. The sequence continues at coordinate 393,882,815 of CM034153.1, forward strand.
TTGCTTGAAAAGAGCTATAAATTACACATTTGGTGACTTCAAGGAGAATAATCAACTGGTTTTAGCAGTGTAGGCCTGAAAACTCATGAGAAGAATCACTACAAGGTCAAGAGCTGGAGAAGAAGATGCGCTGTTTGAATATCTGCAGTTATCTCCAAGAGTAAGGCAAAAGTGGGAGGAGAATCCAAAGGTCTCCATCTCCACCAAACAGAACTCTCTCAACTCCTCCACCTGGTAGGCCTTTCATTCAATCAACAAGGGTTCTAAGACCAATTAGAATGGTGCAAAACAACCCCTATGTCAATTTCACTAGGCAGCAGCCCACTTGCCCTCAATGCACAACATCTAATTCCAATTGCAGCCTTGAAGAACATTCCATACTTCACTGGAGAGAATCAGACTACTCCAGGTGATCATGTTAAAGACATTGCCAACCTTTGTGTAATTCATGAAATCAATGAGATGCAAGTGGCTGTCAAATTGCTGGCATCTTCATTCAAGGGGAAAGCATTGCAATGGTTTAGAAGCCTTGCCTAAGGTTCTATTCACAAATTGGAATCAGCTATGTATAGCACTTCATGAGCAATTTGGAGAGAAGGGAGACAACTTGTCTCTTTTGGAGCAGCTGACAACCATCAAGAGAGCTCCCAATGAGCAGCTGACTGATTTCAACTTCAGATTTCAAAGGACTTGGGAGAGAATTTCTAGTGGCAGTCAGGCCAACAGCAGAAGGTGCTTTTCTTTACTATCTCAAAGCTCTAAATTCTGATATTTCTATGTTGATTCAGTCCATGGGAGGCATAACTATCCCTATGGCTTATAACATTGCCATTAGGGCTGAAAATTGTTTGATCCAAGCTGGAAAACTAGCCCCTAGACCTCCCATGCCATTGTTTCCAAGTTTAGAGAGCCCAAACACTAATCAAGCACCTAATTTGGCTCCTTCTCCCACTCCTAGAAATCAGAATTTCAAATGAAGCTTCTACTTCATCTCCAAGTGCCCAAATGAGCTTCAAGAAGTCATGAAGCAATTGCAAAATTTAGGTAATGAGTTGGTTACTCTCAAGAGGCAACAAGCCCAAAGTTTTAGACCTTCCTTCCAGCCTCAAGCTCAAGCCTAACAGGCAGCCATATCAACCTCATAGACCACCCAATCCAGCTGCAAATCTAAATCAAGCAAGGCCTCCTGTCAATAGACCATTTCAGCCCTATAATCCAAATGCTATATCTGCCTCTAAGGCATTGGTGCCAACACAAAACAACCTTGCTCAGGAGTATGATTGGTGTTTTCCATGCAATGAACCTCACAACCAATCTATGTGCTTCAACGGTGCCTTGAATCAAGCATTAATGGTGATAACTACTGGTGTGGAGGGTGAGGGCAGTCAAGGAAACAACCAACAACAAGAAACATTCCAATAGCAATCAGCCCCAAATGACACCACATTGGTAAACTGGCAAGCAGAGGATTTTTGTGGCATGAATCAAACGGTCTCTCAAGGTGTTGTAGCCAACACAAGGTCAAAAAGAAGGAATTTGGGTGAAGAACAGCCATTAGCTCCAACCAATCTCACAACCTTTTATGGCTCCACAAATGGTTGGCAAGACAAAATCCAATTTCAAATGCACAAGGGCAGCCAAGAACAGCTCCTAGACCAACTCAAATACCAGTTGTTGCTGCCCACATGCAAGGAGTGAATGTGCAAACAAAGGGACAAGCAAAGAGATCCTTCATCACCATTCAGTATCATTGATCAGATGAAGAAGACAAATGTTAATATATCAATGTGGGAATCCCTATCTATCCCAGGGCCAAAGAGATTTACTACAAGCTGACCATGAAGGACTGGCCAACTTCGAATCAAGCAAGTTCAGATGCAAGAGAAAGTGCTCACAAATGCTGCCCAGCCTGAGGGGAATCATGGAGGACAACAAGGTAAAATGTTGAAGCCCCCTCCTTTCTATGTTTCATTAATCATTGGAAATCAGTTAGTGCACAATTACATGATTGATTTCTGGGGCAAGTAGCTCAGTGATGCCTAAACAAATAGCTGATCAGCTAGGGCTCCAGTATGAAACCATATCCAAAGGGGTAGTGCAGCTAGATGGGACAGCAGTAACAATAGTTGGGGTGATTAGAAACTTGAGTCTTACCTTGCATGCATGTCCAAATGTTGTTATTTTACAAGATGTATCAGTCATAGACCTTCCACCACTCTTTGCCCTATGCTTGTCAAGGGACTTCACAGCCAAGATTGGAGGATATTTGTCTGCTGATTGGTCACACATGTTGTTCAGAACGAGGTATGGAACCAAAGCTACAATCAGGTCTAAACCTATTGCAAACTTCCACATTGAGCCTTACACTCCAAGTCAGATCAATGCCAATTTTCAGCATTTGATCAAGAAGATCACCCAAGCACTGATGAAGCTGACACCAAGGTTGGGAGCATCCCGGATCTAACTCTTGATGAATGGGCAAACAAGGTACATGCTTTTGATCCTTATCAAGAAGTAGAAGAATCTGAGCTAGGGGTCTATTGTATACATGAAGAAAATCAGCCTATTCCTAGCATCACCAAGCCAAACCACAAGGATGACAATGAGGTATGACAGCTATTTTTTTATGGATCAAGGAGTAGACAAGGTGCAGGAGGTGGAGCTATGCTTGTTTCACCTCAAGGAGTAAAGTACTATTCAGCTTTTAGATTTCAGTTTGCATGCTCCAATAACACTGCTGAATATGAAGCCTTGGTGCAAGGGATGCATTGGGCAATAAGGAGAGGAATAAAGAACTTGCAAGTCTTTGGTGGCAGTGAATTGATTGTAAATTAGGTCAAGGGACATCATGCTACCAAGAATGATCTACTCAAGTGCTACAAGAACAGGGTGTGGGACCTCATTGAAGATTTTGAGGGTTTTGGCATCAAATCCATTCCTAGGAAAGAGAATCAAGCTGCTGACAGGCTTGCAGCAATTAGGGCCAGCCTTTGACATTGTGGAAAGCATTCAACAAGACAAGGTACAACCAAACATCCATGTGATTGTGAGGCCTTCAGTGCCAGATAACAATGTCAGTTGGCAAGTGTTTGAGAATGACCAGCAAATCATCCATTTCTTGCAAGAAGAAGTTGAGTTCTCAGCTAAGAATCAAGAAAAATTGGAACAGCAGTATGGTGACCAAGTGGTACAGCTAATAACTAACAAGCTGCCCAAGGGACTTATCACTTTAGAGTCCATTTTTAATCCCAATGATCAGTTTAGGAAAGAGAAAGAAAACATTCAGGTCAAGAGAGAAGATTCAATATCCATCTTGGTGGAAGAGAACAAACCATTGCAAATTGGAAAGATGACAACTGAACAAGAAAGGTATGAGTTTCATACAGCTGTGTCAAGAGTTCCCTGATGTGTTTGCTTGGAGCTATGAAGATTTGAAAGGTTTCAATCCCAACTTAGCTCAGCATACCATTGAATTGGATCCAAATACTAAGCCTATCAGGTAGAAACAAAGACCAGTCAATCCACACATGGAGCCTCTCATGAGGAAAGAATTGACACAAGCTGATTGAGTCAAGAATCATATTCCCAATCAAGCATTCTAGTTGGGTTGCCAACTTGGTTCCAGTCAGAAAGAAGAGTGGAGAGATCAAATTGTGTGTTGATTTCAGAGACTTGAATAGAGCATCTCTCAAGGACCATTACCCACTCCCTTCCATGGAGCAAATCTTGTAAGTTGTGGTTGGCTCCGAGAGGTTTTCACTACTTGATGGCTACTCGGGCTACAATCAGATTATGGTGAAGGAAGAAGATCAGTTCAAGACAACCTTCACAACCAAATGGGGGAACTTATGCATATAGGAAAATGCCATTTGGGTTGTCCAACGCTGGAGCTACCTTCCAAAGAGAAATGGTACATGGCATTCAAATGTTTGATTAACAACGTGGGTGCTGATATACCTTAATGATATCACTATTTTTTCAAAGAATGCAGCAGACCACCTCTCTCATTTGAGAAAAGTCTTCCACGAGGTGCAGGAGATTTGGAGTGTCTTTGAATCCTAAGAAGTGTATCTTCCTAGCACATGAAGGAAATCTCCTTGGCCATATTGTCTCCAAAGAAGGATTAGTAATTGATGCAGAGAGGGTTGAAGCCATAAGAGCACTACCATTGCCAAGCCACAAGAAGGCTCTTTAGAGTTTCTTAGGGAGAATAAACTTTGTTCAGAGGTTTGTCCTAGATTTTGCAGCCCTTGTCAAACCTATCACCAAAATGTTAAAGAAAAGCATGGCTTTCAAGTTGATAGCAGAAGGCAATGAGAGTTTTGAAGCAATCAAAGAAGCCATCTCCCAACCACCAACTCTCATCAACCTGGATTTCTCTAAGGATTTCATCCTCTATGCATTTGGAGGTAATGATACTATTTCTGCCATTTTGGTACAACAGAACAAGGACAATGATGAGCAGCCAATTGCTTTCTTCAGACCAAAGCCTAGATGACTATGAGGTGAGATATTCTTTTATTGAGAAGCATGTACTTGGTAGTAATAAGAAGCTTGAAGAAATTTAAGCATCTAGTCTCAAACAATAAGGGTTCAGTTGTTGGTCTCTCATGCGTGGAATAAAGGACTTCCTCCTCAACAAGGATTTGAATGAGAAAAAGGAAAGTTGGATCACTCGTGTCATGGAGTATGACATTGAGATCAAGGTCACCAAGCAGGTAAGAGGAAAAGGATTGTGTGAGTAGCTGATTTTGGGCAAGCAAAAAGGAGTATGTAATAAAGAAGAGGTTGTTTTGATAGTTCAAGATAGCCATGTGCAAGGTAGCACTCAAGAAGAGGATAATGTTGTCCCCACTCCATACTGGACCCAAGGTATAATGCATTTTCTAAGCACAGGCCTATGCCCTCCAGAGATGAACAAAACTCAAAGAAGACACTTCAGATTGCAGGCTGTCCCATATGCCATAGTAGACAGAGTTTTGTTCAAGAAAGATGTGAATGGAGTGCTGCTGAGATGCATTAGCACAAATCAGATTCATAGGGTGTTGGAAGAGTTCCATGGCGGACCAGATGGTGGTAATTTTGCACCAAGAGTGACAGCTCTAAAAATCATGAAGGCTGGTTATTATTGGCCCAAGATTTTCAGTGATTACTTTGCGTGGATCAAAAGGTGTAAGAATTGTACATTCTTCACAGGTAAAGAGAGACTTGCTGCCCTTCCATTGCATCCAATTTTAGTTGACTAGCCATTCATGCAATGGGGTTTGGACTTCATTGGAGTCATTAATCCCAATTCAAGCCAAGGGCAGAAGTGGAATTTAACAGCCACAAACTACTTCACTAAGTGGACTGAAGTAGTAGCACTTGTTATCCCAAATGTGCCCCCTGCTCATTTTTTGGCTAACTCCTTTACATCTTTCCTTCTCTTGTGTGTTAGAATATTTTGTTTTCCAGGCACTCAAAACCTTTTGGAAATGGCACCATTAGATAGAGATCTTTCTCAGCTTTCTAGAAAGGTAAATTTTTCCTCTAACTCCACGTATTTTTCAAGTTATGGCTCAACAGAGTTTTGGTGGAAAATTTTCCCCTAAAAGGCCCGCAGCCAATCAGGAGCTGTCACGTGTCCAAGGGCGAAAAAACACCAAGCAACCCGAAGGAAAAAATGGTCAGGAATGGCCCGCACCCAATCAGAATGTTCCATGTGGCCCCTGGAGTGGTGGAGTGTGGGGAAAATTTAAAAAATGTTCCAAAGACCAAACGGGTAAAAATTCAAACTTTTTGCCCGCCGATCCAATTTTGGCCTGTTTTTGCCCTAAAACTTCAAATCACCATAACTTTCGATCTAAAGCTTGGATTTTCATGTTCTTTATATCAATGGAAAGATGGTGAAATTATCTATAAGATTCCATGGTTAATTTTGAATTTTGGTTTAGTTTGGAGGGATAAAATCAAAAAACACTACTGGTATGTGCCCATGGACAGAACTGACATTTCAACAACCAATTTTAATGTGAAATGGGTCGCATTCTTCTCCAGCATGGTCAAAAATGTCGGGGGATGGGTCTTTCAGGTCACCCATGCTGTTTTTAATGCATTTTGGTCAATGAGGAATGGCTCTTATGTTTTTCCTTGTTTTCTCTCTCCTGGGTTCGACCCATGCACTGTAAAAAGCCAGATTTGGCTCATTTTTCAAAGGGGAACACTTTTTTTGCACAAAAAGCTTCTGTTTTTATCTTCAGCAAGTGATTTTAGAAGTACCAAACCTTCCAGGGATTGTAACAGACCTTTTTTGCCACTTTGGTGTTGGAATGCAAGGATTTTGATGTTGAAAATAACAATGCAGGCTCTGTGAATGCTTTCAGTCCTTTACATGTGTTGTTTGTTTCATTTCAAACCTTTGATTACAGGTTATCAACATGTGCATGATGTTTTATGTTGTAATTTCTGATTTGTGTCTATTTACATGAGTAAAAATGTTCACCACTCCTTTGGTGCATCACCGTCATTAGTTTAGTTTTAATTTTTACATTTCTTATCCCTGTCTCCTTGTAATCTAGGATAAAATTAGGATTAGAACCTCTGTAGTTGTGTAAAATATAGATCTAAATCAGAGGAGTTTGAGGAACCAACCTCTAATCTGGAGATTCCTCTCTCATTTTCACAAGTCCCACACTTGGAGAGAGGTTTCCATGTTGTGTAATCACATTGGATGCCTAAAACATCAATTTAGAACCTTGATTTGCATCCAGGGGTGCTGCTAATTTGCAACAACAGTTTTGGCATGCCCGGAGGGACCTTAGAGGTCTCATTTTTATTGCAGAAAAGTTGATGTGCATCTACTGCAATTTTCTTGTTTCAAAAGAGCTATAAATTACACATCTGGCGACTCCAAGGAGAGGAATCAACTTGTTTCAGCAGTGCAGGCCTGAAAAATCATGAGAAGAATCACTACAAGGTCAAGAGCTGGAGAAGAAGAGGTGTTGTTTGAATATCTGCAGTTATCTCCAAGAGTAAGGTAAAGTGGGAGGAGAATCCAAAGGTCTCCATCTCCACCAAATAGAGATCTCTCAACTCCTCCACATGGTAGGCCTTTCATTCAATCAACAAGGGTTCTAAGACCAATTAGAATGGCACAACCACCGAATCCATATGTCAATTTCACAGGCAGCAGCCCACTTTCCCTCAATGCACAACATCCAATTCCAATTGCAGCCTTGAAGAACATTCCATACTTCACTAGAGAGAATCAGACTACTCCAGGTGATAATGTTAAAGACATTGCCAACCTTTATGCAATTCATGAAATCAATGAGATGAAAGTGGCTATCAAATTGCTGGCATCTTCATTCAAGGGGAAAGCATTGTAATGGTTTAGAATTCTTGCCTCAGGTTCTATTCAGAATTGGAATCAGCTATGTATAGCCCTCCATGAGCAGTTTGGGGAAAAGGGAAACTTGTCCCTTTTGGAGTAGCTGACAACTATCAAAAGAGCTCCCAATGAGCAGATGACTGATTTTAATTTCAGATTTCAAAGGACTTGGGAGAGAATTCCAGTGGCAATCAGGCCAACAGCAGAAGGTGCTTTTCTTTACTATCTCAAAGCTCTAAATTCTGATATTTCTATGTTGATTCAGTCCATGGGAGGCATAACTATCCCTATGGCTTATACCATTGCCATAAGGGCTGAAAATTATTTGATCCAAGCTGGAAAACTAGCCCCTAGACTTCCCATGTCATTGTTTCCAAGTTTAGAGAGCCCAAACACTAATCAAGCACCTAATTTGGCTCCTTCTCCCACTCCTAGAAATTAGAGTTCAAATGAAGCTTTTACTTCATCTCCAAGTGCCCTAAATGAGCTTCAAGAAGTCATGAAGCAATTGCAAAATTTAGGTAATGAGCTAGTTACTCTCAAGAGGCAACAAGCCCAAAGTTTTAGACCATCCTTCCAGCCTCAAGCTCAGCATAATAGGCAGCCATATCAACCTCATAGAGCACCCAATCCAGCAGCAAATCTAAATCAAGCAAGGCCTCCTGCCAACAGACCATTTCAGCCCTATAATCCAAATGCTATATCTGCCTCTAAGGCATTGGTGCCAACACAAAACAATGTTGCTCAGGAGTATGATTGGTGTTTTCCATGCAATGAACCTCACAACCAATCTATGTGCTTCAACGGTGCCTTGAATCAAGCATTAATGGTGACAACTACTGGTGTGGAGGGTGAGGACAGTCAAGGAAACAACCAACAATAAGAAACATTCCAACAATAATCAGCCCCAAATGACACCACATTGGCAAACTGGCAAGCAAAAGATTTCTGTGGCATGGATCCAGCAGTTTCTCAAGGTGTTGCAGCCAACACAAGGTCAAAAAGAAGGAATTTAAGTGAAGATCAGCCATTAGCTCCAACCAATCTCCAACCTTCTATGGCTCCACAAATGGTTGGCAAACAAAATCCAATTTCAAATGCACATGGGCAGCCAAGAACAGCTCCTAGACCAACTCAAATACCAGTTGTTGCTGTGCACATGCAAGGAGTGAATGTGCCAACCAAGGGACATCAAAGAGATCCTCCATCACTATTTAGTATCATTGATCAGATGAAGAAGACAAATGTAAATATATCAATGTGGGAATCCCTATCTATCCCAGGCCAAAGAGATTTGCTACAAGCTGCCATGAAGGACTGGCCAACTTTGAATCAGCAAGTTCAGATGCAAGAGAAAGTGCTCACAAATGTTGCCCAGCCTGAAGGGAATCATGGAGGACAGCAATGTAAAATGTTGAAGCCCCCTCCTTTCTATGTTTCATTAATCATTGGAAATCAGTTAGTGCACAATTGCATGATAGATTCCAGGGCAAGTAGCTCAGTGATGCCTAAACAAATAGCTAATCAGCTAGGGCTCTAGTATGAAACCATATCCAAAGGGGTAGTGCAGCTAGATGGGACAGCAGTAACAACAATTGGAGTGATTAGAAACTTGAGTCTTACCTTGCATGCATGTCCAAATGTTGTTGTTTTACAAGATGTATCAGTTATAGACCTTCCACCACTCTTTTCTCTATGCTTGTCAACGGACTTCACAACCAAGATTGGAGGATATTTTTTTGCTGATTGGTCACACATGCTGTTCAGAATGAGGTATGGAACCAAAGATACATCAAGTCTGAACCTATTGCAAACTTCCACATTGAGCCCTACACTCCAAGTCAGATCAATGCCAACTATTCGGCATTTGATCAAGAAGATCACCCAAGCACTGATGAAGCTAACACCAAGGTTAGAAGCATCTTGGATCTAACTCTTGATGAATGGGCAAACAAGGTGCATGCTTTTAATCCTTATCAAGAAGTAGAAGAATTTGAGCTAGGGGTCTATTGCATACATCAAGAAGATCAGCCCATTCCTAGCATCACCAAGCCAAACCACAAAGATGACAAGGAGGTATGGCAGTTTTTTTTTGATGGATCAAGGAGTAGACAAGGTGTAGGAGGTGGAGCCATGCTTGTTTCACCTCAAGGAGCAAAGTACTATTTAGCTTTTAGATTCCAGTTTGCATGCTCCAATAACATTGCTGAATATGAAGCCTTGGTGCAAGTGATGCATTGGGCAATAAAGAGAGGAATAAAGAACTTGCAAGTCTTTGGTGAAAGTGAATTGATTGTAAATTAGGTCAAGGGACAACATGCTACCAAGAATGATCTACTTAAGTGCTACAAGAACAGGGTGTGGGACCTCATTGAAGATTTTGAGGGTTTTGACATCAAATCCATTCCTAGGAAAGAGAACCAAGTTGGTGACAGGCTTGCAGCAATAGGGGCAGCCTTTGACATTGTGGAAAGCATTCAACAAGAAAAGGTACAACCAAACATCCATGTGATTTTGAGGCCTTCAGTGCCAGATAACAATGTCAGTTGGCAAGTGTTTGAAAATGACCAACAAATCATCCATTTCTTGTAAGAAGCTGAGTTCTTAGCTAAAAATCAGGAAAAAATAGAACAGCAGTATGGTGACCAAGTGGTACAGCTGAGAACTAACAAGCTGCCCAAGGGACTTATCACTTTGGAGTCCATTTTCAATCCCAATGATCAGTTTAGGAAAGAGAAAGAAAACATTCAGGTCAAGAGAGAAGATTCAGTATCCATCTTGGTGGAAGAGAACAAACCATTGCAAATTGGAAAGATGACAACTGAACAAGAAAGGTATGAGTTCATATAGCTGTGTTAAGAGTTCCCTGATGTGTTTGCTTGGAGCTACAAAGATTTGAAAGGTTTCAATCCCAGGTTAGCTCAACACACCCTTGAGTTGGATCCAAATACTAAGCCCATCAAGCAGAAACAAAGGCCAGTCAATCCACACATGGAACCTCTCATGAGGAATGAATTGAACAAGTTGATTGAGTCAAGAATCATATTCCCAATCAAGCATTCTAGTTGGGTTGCCAACTTGGTTCCAGTCAGAAAGAAGAGTGGAGAGATCAGATTGTGTGTTGACTTCAGAGACTTGAATAGAGCATCTCTCAAGGACCATTACCCACTCCCTTCCATGGAGAAAATCTTGCAAGTTGTGGCTGGCTCCTAGAGGTTTTCAGTACTTGATGGCTACTCCAGCTACAATCAGATTATGGTGAAGGAAGAAGACCAGTTCAAGACAGCCTTCACAACCAAATGGGGAAGTTATGCATACAGGAAAATGCCATTTGGGTTGTCTAAAGATTTGATTAACAACGTGGTGCTGATTTACCTTGATGATATCACTGTTTTTTCCAAGAATGTAGCAGACCACCTCTCTCATTTAAGACAAGTCTTCATGAGGTGCAGGAGATTTGGAGTGTCTTTGAATCCTAAGAAGTGTATCTTTCTTGCACATGAAGGAAAGCTCCTTGGCCATATTGTCTCCAAAGAAGGATTAGCAATTGATCCAGAGAGGGTTGAAGCCATAAGAGCACTACCATTGCCAAGCCACAAGAAAGCCCTTTAGAGTTTCTTGGGGAGGATAAACTTTGTTCAGAGGTTTGTCCCAGATTTTGCAGCCCTTGTCAAGCCCATCACCAAAATGTTAAAGAAGAGCATGGCTTTCAAGTGGACAGCAGAAGGCAAGGAGAGTTTTGAAGAAATCAAAGAAGTTATCTCTTAAGCACCAACTCTCATCAACCCAGATTTCTCCAAGGATTTCATCCTCTATACATTTAGAGGTAATGATACTATTTCTCCCATTTTGGTACAGTAGAACAAGGACAACAATGAGCAGCCAATTACTTTCTTCAGCCAGAGCCTAGATGACTATGAGGTGAGGTATTCTTTATTGAGAAGCATGTGCTAGTAGTAATCAAAAGCTTGAAGAAATTCAAGCATTTAGTCTCAAACAACAAGGTCCAGTTGCTGGTCTCACATGCTGGGGTTAAGGACTTCCTCCTCAACAAAGATTTGAATGAGAAAAGGGTAGGTTGGATCACCCGTGTCATGGAGTATGACATTGAGATCAAAATCACCAAGCTGGTAAGAGGAAAAGGATTATGTGAGCAGCTGGTTTTGGGGAAGCAAAAAGAAGCATGTAATGAAGGAGAGGCTATTTTGACAGTTCAAGACAACCATGAGCCATGTGGCACTCAAGAAGAAAACAATGCTGCCCCCACTCCTTGCTGGACCCAAGGTATAATGCACTTCCTAAGCACATGCCTATGCCCTCTGGAGATGAAAAAGACCCAAAGAAGACACTTCAGATTGCAGGCTGTCCCATATGCCATTGTTGATGGAGTTTTGTTCAAGAAAGATGTGAATGGAGTGCTACTGAGATGCATTAGCACAAATCAGATTCAGAGGGTATTGGAAGAGTTCCATGGTGGACCAGCTGGTGGTAATTTTGCGCTAAGAGTGACAGCTCTAGAAATCATGAAGGCTGGTTATTATTGGCCTAAAATTTTCAGTGATTGTTATGCATGGATCAAGAGGTGTATGAATTTTGCATTCTTCATAGGAAAAGAGAGACTTGCTGCCCTTCCATTGCATCCAATCAGTGACCAGGCCATTCATGCAATGGGGTTTGGACTCAGGAGTCATAATCCGAAGTAAAGTCAAGGTTTGCTGGTCATTCTCAAACACTTGCCAACTTACATTGTTATCCGGCACTGAAGGCCTCACAATCACATGGATGTTTGGTTGTACCTTGTCCTTTTGAATGCTTTCCACAATATCAAAGGCTGCCCCAACTGCTGCAAGCCTGTCAGCAGCTTGGTTTTCTTTTCTAGGAATGGATTTTATGCTAAAGCCCTCAAAATCTTCAATGAGGTCCCACACCCTGTTCTTGTAGCACTTGAGTAGATCATTCTTGACAGCATGCTGCCCCTTAACTTGGTTAACAATCAATTCACTGTCACCAAAGACTTGCAAGTTCTTTATTCCTCTCTTTATTGCCCAATGCATCCCTTGCACCAAGGCTTCATATTCAGCAGTGTTATTGGAGCAGCATGCAAACTGAAATCTAAAAGCTGAATAGTACTTTACTCCTTGAGGTGAAATAAGCATAGCTCCACCTCCTGCACCTTGTCTACTCCTTGATCCATCAAAAAACAGCTGCCATACCTCATTGTCATCCTTTGTGTTTGGCTTGGTGATGCTAGGAATGGGCTGATCTTCTTGATTATGTGCAATAGACCCCTAGCTCAGATTCTTCTACTTCTTGATAAGGATCAAAAGCATGCACCTTGTTTGCCCATTCATCAAGAGTTAGATCCGGGATGCTTCCAACCTTGGTGTCAGCTTCATCAGTGCTTGGGTGATCTTCTTGATCAAATGCCGAACAGTTGGCATTGATCTGACTTGGAGTGTAGGGCTCAATGTGGAAGTTTGCAATAGGTTCAGACCTGATTGTAGCTTTGGTTCCATACCTCATTCTGAACAGCATGTGTGACCAATCAGCAGACAAATATCCTCCAATCTTGGCTGTGAAATCTCTTGACAAAAATAGGGCAAAGAGTGGTGGAAGGTATAACTGATACATCTTGTAAAAACAACATTTGGACATGCATGCAAGGTAAGACTCAAGTTTCTAATCACCCCAACTGTTGTTGTTACTGCTGTCCCATCCAACTGCACTACCCCTTTGGATATGGTTTCATATTGAAGTCCTAGCTGATCAGCTATTTGCTTGGGCATCACTGAGCTACTTGCCCCGGAATCAATCATGCAATTGTGCACCAATTGGGTTTCCAATGATTAATGAGACATAAAAAAAGGAGGGGGCTTCAAAATTTTACCTTGTTGTCCTCCATGATTCCCTTCAGCTGGGCAGCATTTGTGAGCACCTTCTCTTGCATTTGGACTTGCTGATTCGAAGTTGGCCAGTCCTTCATGGCAGCTTGTAGCAAATCAAATCTCTCTGGCCTGGGATAGATAGGGATTCCCACATTGATATATTTACATTTGTCTTCTTCATCTGATCAATGATACTAAATGGTGATGAAGGATCTCTTTGCTGTCCCTTGGTTTGCATATTCATCCCTTGCATGTGGGCAGCAACAACTGGTATTTGAGTTGGTCTAGGAGTTTGTTCTTGGCTGCCCTTGTGCATTTACAACTGGATTTTGTTTGCCAACCATTTGTGGAGCCATAAAAGGTTGTGGATTGGTTGGAGCTAATGGCTGTTCTTCACCCAAATTCCTTCTTTTTGACCTTGTGTTGGCTGCAACACCTTGAGAGACTATTTGATTTATGCCACAAAAATCCTCTGCTTGCCAGTTCACAAGTGTGGTGTCATTTGGAGCTGATTGCTGCTGGAATGTTTCTTATTGTTGGTTTTTCCTTGATTGCCCTCACCCTCCACACCAGTAGTTGTCACCTTTAATGCTTGATTCAAGGCACCGTTGAAGCACATAGATTGGTTGTGAGGTTCATTGCATGGAAAACACCAATCATACTCCTGAGCAATTGTTGTTTTGTGTTGGCACCAATGCCTTAGAGGCAGATATAGCATTTGGATTATAGGGCTGAAATGGTCTGTTGGCAGGAGGCCTTGCTTGATTTAGATTTGCAGCTGGATTGGGTGGTCTATGAGGTTGATATGGGCTGCCTGTTAGGCTGAGCTTGAGGCTGGAAGGAAGGTCTAAAACTTTGGGCTTGTTGCCTCTTGAGAGTAACCAGCTCATTACCTAAATTTTGCAATTGCTTCATGACTTCTTGAAGCTCATTTGGGGCACTTGGAGATGAAGTAGAAGCTTCATTTGAAACTCTGATTTCTAGGAGTGGGAGAAGGAGCCAAATTAGGTGCTTGATTAGTGTTTGGGCTCTCTAAACTTGGAAACAATGGCATGGGAGGTCTAGGGGCTAGTTTTGCCAGCTTGGATCAAACAATTTTCAGCCCTAATGGCAATGCTATAAGCCATAGGGATAGTTATGCCTCCCATGGACTGAATCAACATAGAAATATCAGAATTTAGAGCTTTGAGATAGTAAAGAAAAGCACCTTCTGCTGTTGGCCTGACTGCCACTGGAATTCTCTCCCAAGTCCTTTGAAATCTGAAATTAAAATCAGTCAGCTGCTCATTGGGAGCTCTTTTTGATAGTTGTCAGCTGCTCCAAAAGGGACAAGTTGTCTCCCTTTTCCCCAAACTGCTCATGGAGGGCTATACATAGCTGATTCCAATTTTGAATAGAACCTGAGGCAAGACTCCTGAACCATTGCAAAGCTTTCCCTTTGAATGAAGATGCCAGCATTTGACAGCAACTTGCATCTCATTGATCTCATGGATTGCACAAATGTTAGCAATATCCTTAACATGATCACCAGGTGAGGTCTGATTTTCTCCAGTGAAGTATGGAATGTTCTTCAATGCTGCAACTGGGAATTGGATTTTGTGCATTGAGAGCAAGTGGGCTGCTGCCAGTGAAATTGACATAGGGGTTGTTTTTGTGCCATTCTAATTGGTCTTAGAACCCTTGTTGACTGAATGAAAGGCCTACCAGGGGGAGGAGTTGAGAGAGTTCTGTTTGGTGGAGATGGAGACCTTTGGATTCTCCTCCCACTTTGCCTTATTCTTGGAGATAACTGCAGATATTCAAAAACACCTCTTCCTCTCCAGCTCTTGACCTTGTAGTGATTCTTCTCATGAGTTTTCAGGTCTGCACTGCTAAAACCAGCTGATTCTTCCCCTTGGAGTCGCCAGATGTGCAATTTATAGCTCTTTTAAGCAAGAAAATTGCAGCAGATGCACATCAACTTTTTGCAATGAAAATGAGACCTCTAAGGTCCCACCGGGCGTGCCAAAACTGTTGTTGCAAAATCAGCAGCACACCCTGGATGCAAATCAGGTTTCTAAGTTGATGTTTCAGGCATCCAGTGTGATTGCACAACATTGAAACCTCTCTCCAAGTGTGGGACTTGTAAAATGAGAGAGGAATCTCTAGATTAGAGGTTGGTTCCTTAAACTCCTCTGATCAGATTTGTTATTTGCACAATTATAGAGGTTTGAATCCTAATCCTACTCTAAATTCCAAGGGGACAGAGATAAAAAATGCAAAACTTGAAACTAAACTAATAGGTGATACACCAAAGGAGTGGTGAACACTTCTTGTTCATGCAAATTGACAAAATTTCATAAAATGCAACATGAAACATCATACACAGGCTGATAAGATGCAATTAGAGGTCTGAAATGAAACAAGACAATACAAACAAAGGACTGAAAATTGATCATAGAGTCTGCACTGTCATTTTCACTATCAAAATCCTTGCATTTGCAACATCAAAGAGGCAGAAACCTATTACAATCATGAAGAAGGTCTGATACTCGCAAAACTCACTTGTTGAAGGTGAAAGAAGAAGCTTGCTATCCCAAAAAAAATGTTCAACCAACAAAAAATGAGCCAAATCTAGATTTTACAATGCATGGGTCGAGCCCAGGAGAGAGAAAATGTGTAAAAAACATGGTAGCCATTCCCCATTGAATGAAGATGCATTAAAACAACATGGGCATCCTTACAGACCCATGCCCTGACATTTTTGGCCATGATGAAGAAGAATGTGACCCATTTTGCATTAAAACTGGTTGTTGAAACGTCATTTCTGGCCATTACCATGTGCCAGAGATGTTTCTTGATTTTATCTCTCCAAACTAAACCAAAATGCAAAATTGACCCCAAAATCATGTAGAGAATTTCACCATCTTTCCATTGATATAAAGAACGCAAAAATCTGAGCTCTGGATCGAAAGATATGGCGATTTGAAATTTTAGGGCAAAAACAGCCAAAATAGGATCGGTGGGCAAAAAGTTTGAATTTTTATCCATTTGGTCTTTGGAAATTTTTTTCAAATTTTCCCTACGCTCCGCCACTCCAGGTGCTACGTGGCACATTCTGATTGGTTGTGGGCCCTCTAAGGGAAAATTTCCCACAAAAACTCCGCCGAGCCATAACTTGAAAAATATGAGGAGTTAGAAGGAAAACTTTACCTTTCTGGAAAGATGAGAGAGAGCTCTATCCAATGGTGCCATTTCTAGAAGGTTTTGAGTGCCTGAAAAGTAAAATATTCTAAGGCACAAGAGAAGGAAAGATGTAAAGGAGTTAGCCACAAAATGAGCAGGGGGCACATTTGGGATAACAGGTATTGTATTTGCATTCTTTGAGGGATGGGTAGAATGCCTAAGACATGGTGTAAAAAGAGAACACTATGGGGTTTCAAATGGGGGGGCATAATGATATTGTCATTGGCATTGTTCTTTGTGGAGGGAGTGTTGGTTTGGGATCCACCTAGGAAAGGAAATAGCTTGCATTTCCTACTTCTTGGCGGGGGGGGGGGGGGGGGGGGGGCATAAGGGATAAATTTGGGGGGGGAATAAGAAGGGGTTGGAGATATAAGGTTTATGGGATTTCATTGAGTTTATGGCGGGTTGATTTTGGTGGATGCCCAATTCCAACATGGGAGGCATAAGGAGACCCCCATAGATCTTGCTCTTGTTGGCTTGCTTGCTTGGAGAAGGAGCCTTAGTTTGATTGAAATTTCTTGTTGTAGTTGAGAACTACACCCCATTGTTTGTGTTTCTTTGTAATTATGAAAATATATGCTTATATGTGAAGAATCTATGTTGTCATGTGTTGTTTTATCATGTTCCATTCCAATATGGTTGGGGCTTAGGGGCCAATGGGGAAAGATGGATTCTCTTTTCCCATTGGATGTCTTGGTTGGGTGGAGAGCATTGCCTTTCCCCCTTCCTTGTTGTGATTCAAGTTGCAAGAATGAAGAAATCAACAAGCTGCTATTTGGAGAAAGAAGAATACAGTTTAACAATCATCCTTTTTGTGCAAACTCTTGTAATCCCTTCCCACATCACGTGGATGAGTTGTATAATTTTGTAATGTGAAGCCATTATATGGTAAATGGAAATCTGAGTTAAATTGAAATGTAAATATGAAATATTCTATTCTCTGTATTGGAAAATACTATCATACAGTTGTAGATTTAACATTGAACTTCAAATGAAGAAATGATCTATTGCTGTAATGTTGAAAATCAATGAAAGAAATATATTCCTTCCTTAATTACAGTGTTGGATTTAGATTTAATTGTAATTTTACTTTACAATTGGAGTTACTGTTTTAAAATGTTATCTCTGTGTTAAAAGAAAATGTGTATGGAAGAGAAATACAACATTCTGTTCCTTGTAATTATTAAAATTTGAAATACCAAACATTGCCTTATTTTATGAATGAGAAGATGGATAAATTAATTGTTTAGACAAGATTTTATAAGTTTACCATGTTTTGGAAGTGGAAAATAAATCATTACAGTTGTTAATAAATGAACTCTGTTCCTTTTCCTTTCTAAATCTGGCAATTAAAATTTTATCTAATAAATGTGCAGTTCAGATCTGTGACTTAAATTAAGTATTGAAACAATGCTATTTAGATGAAAAACGTTATAAGGAATTCAATTTGACCTCAACACAAAGAAAGACATTTTAGAACTTTACAAAATCAAATTTTGAACTTCCTAGGTCATTTTTCTGTCAAAGGATGGAGAAAAACACAACTTAAATAAATTGATAAATTGACATACTTAAAACATTCTAAATTCCACCCTAAGTTGATCCCCCATGTCTGATTGGCATGCGGAGTGGAGGAAGGGATTCAATTTCATAACAATTGCAAGTTTGAAAAACTGCCAGTTTTTAATTTTATAAACCCTGCAGATCAATTTCTTAAAATTAACCCTCTAAACTTCACCTAATTCCAAAATTTATGATTTCTGTGCAAAGAGGACTCTGAGAGCTTTCCAGAAAGTCCTCGTTTTCCTAAAATGGAGCTTCCTATCAAAAGTTATGGCCATTTGAAGTTTTACTTCAAAATGGCCATCCCAAAACAAAAATGAAATAATTCGACCTTATAAAAAAATTTAAATTTTGAACTTTAGAAAAATTTCTCAAAAACTCCCACGACCCCACCACCCTCTCATCCTATCAAAAGTTGCCACGTGGCACCTTGGAGGTGCGGATCCTTAATAAAAACTTAACCATTTTTTTTTTTTGTCTTGGGAAAATTTTTCACTTTTATCCCCACAACCCCGCGGCCCCGCACCAATCATGTGCTGACACGTGGTAGGGAGGAATGAGGATTTAGAATTGAAAACTTAACCTTTTACCCTTTTTGAAAAATTTCACTTTTTCCTCCGCCGGCCCGCGGCCAATCACAAAGTGCCATGTGGCCATTTGAGCAAGTGCAGAGGCATGGAGGAAAATTTTCCTTTGGAAAATTGAGACTTTGGTTTTGGAAAAAAATTCAAAATTTTCCCCGCGACCCACTTTCCCGCACCAATCACGTGATGACACGTGGCATTTGGGAAAATTTTCTCTATTTTCTCCCTAACCCTGCGGACCTCCAAGGGGAAATTTTCCCCTAAAACTCCGAATTGGCCATAACTTGAGATTTTTAAGGAGTTAGAAGGACTTGTTTATATGGTTAGAAAGGTGAGAGAATTTTTTATCCAATGAGCCTAGTTTAGGAAAGTTGTGATAAATCTAAGTTGTGAAAAATCCAGTTGAAGTTTAGGGCTTTATAGAGAGCATGCCTGGCAATAAATTTCTCCCTGAACCTTAGTAAAACTTGTAACCTCCAAATTGGAGCCTTGTAAACTTGTTATAAGATAAAAATGGAAATATTCCATGTTTGGTTAATCAAGAATTTGTTTTGGAACCTGTTTAGTTTCAAACTAGTGTCTTGCAACTTCCAAGTTGTAGACTCTTCCTATATAAAAAAAAATTATTCCATAATTTTCCTAGTTTGTTTCTTGGTCTCAAGTGGTAGTTGAAGTAGGAATCATAATAGTGCCCTCGTCCATGTGGCTAAAAAAGGTTAGTGCTGGATTCATATTCAATTTTTTTAAAGGCATATAAATCATTAAAAGTGTGCATGTTCAAGGGCATGTGTGTGTGGAGAGTGTGTTCTGGAACAATTTAGTCCAAGTTGTGCATGTTTGTGGGTAATTATTGTGCGGATGTGCATTTTGTGCCAATGTGCTTGTAGGACCAGAAAGGGACATGTGAAAGGTCTGCATGATATCTTGCATGAGCTAGTTTTGTTTTACTGTGTATGCAAATGGTGGATGTGCATGTTAGGGATGTGCATTTTGCGTATAACTTAGTAATTTGGAATCTCCCAGTGAGGTGGATATGGCATGTATGGTCTAAATGTACGTGAATGGTACTCATTTATGAGCGTGTGTAAGAGAGAACATGTCTTGGATGTGTGCATGAAGTGACTTCATATGCTAGATATGTGGCTTTGCAGGGCTTGAAGTGCGATGTGTGCTTGCATGTGATTGTTGTGAGGGATGAGCGTATGCTAATTTGAAGACTTGCATTGGTGTTTTGAGTATACATGTGTATATGCGTGTGCGTGGAATGTTTAATTGTAGCGTGTGTACATGTT
Organism: Taxus chinensis; assembly: GCA_019776745.2. Taxonomy (NCBI): domain Eukaryota; kingdom Viridiplantae; phylum Streptophyta; class Pinopsida; order Cupressales; family Taxaceae; genus Taxus; species Taxus chinensis. Next base: position 393,902,733 of record CM034153.1, read on the forward strand.
GTGCGATGTGCATGTTGCATGTACGTGAGATTGTGCTAATAGGGATTATGCGTTTACTATGTCCATGTGTATGATGGAATGCGCGTTTTTGATATTTGTACTATGTGAGGCGTGTTCTTGTTGTTGTGTGTGCATGTGAATTGTTTCGATGTGAATGATATTGCATCGTGCGTGTTATCTATGTGGATGAGTGATCCTTGATACGTGCGATAGGCTACGAGTGTCAAATATATTGGTATTGTAATGACATGATACATGCGTAAAAGGTTGTGAATATGTAGGTGTTTATTGTGAAGTGTGCCAAAGTGAGGAAAGATGGAGCCTGTTGTGGAACACTTTGTTGTGTGATACCATATAGTGGCGTGTTTTGTTGAGGTATAGATTGCATGTACAATGATCAATGTTTGCAAATATATATATATATATTGTGAAATAGAATGTGTACTGTGTGGAACTAGTGTTACCCGTGTGCGTTGTTTGCTTGATGGCATTATATTGCATGGGAGTACGTAACTTATTGGGAAGACAAAGTTGTTAAAGGGGCAAAAAAACTCAAAGGAGGTGTTGGTGTATGAGGAGACTAGAGGAGTGGATGCCGAAGTAGTGACATTGTTTAAAGGTGGTGTGGATCCTACATAAGGACCTGCCAAAGATTGGTTGTCTTAGCAGATGTTGCGTGATGAAATCATGTGAAGGTTGTAGATAGGATATGGTGCTCAGATGTATCTTGTTGTGATGATGGAAAATTGTTTGTTTAAATATTCAAATGGATTTGTAGAGGTGAGAGATACTTGAGGTTGATACTATTTGATGTTAAAACTAGCTCGAATTGTATGGATATAACTATTGGAAAACAGGGTTTTGATTTTGAAGTCTGTAATTCCCACAATTGTGTCCATCTGTGCGTGTTCATGTGTAATTATCTGTGTGAATGCGTGTGGGTGTGTGTAAACATTTCGTTTCCACTGTAATAATTAAGTGTCCAATGGTGTTAGTCTACGTGCATTTCCTTAAAGTGCGTGTGCATGTGCGTGTTCATGGCAGTTGCATGTGCTTGTGGTGTGGAAGTGTGCATGCGCGTGTTTGTGTGTGTGTGCGTGCATGTGTGCATGTTTATCTACTTGTGTGTGTGTGTGTGTGTGTGTATTCGCTTGCGAGTGTGCATATGCGTGTCTGTGTGTGTGCGTATAATGTGTGCCTACTGCCTGTGCCAAATTGTGTGTGCATGTGCATGTCTTAAAAGTGGGTTTTTGTGTGGGCGTGCATGTTTGCGTTTGTGTTGCACTGGGGTGTGTGTGTGCGTGTGCATAATGTGTGTGTGTTATTGCATATGTGTGTGGGCGTGGTGTGTTTGCATGGGATGTTTGTTATGTGCATGTGTGTGTGCGTAAGTACTTCTGCATAAGAAAACACATGTTTGACTGTGTATGCGTGTGTGCAAGTGTGTGTGAGTGTGTGTGTGAGCGCGCGTGTGCGTGTATGTGTGTGTGTGTGCACGTGTGCGCGTGCGTGCGTGTGTGTGCATGTTCATCTACTTGTGCGTGTGCGTGTGCATGTGTGTGTGCGTGTGGCTATTCGCATGCATGTACATGTGCATGTGCGTGTGCTGGTGCATGTGCGTGTGTGTGGGCGTGTGTGTTTGCATGTGAATGTGCGTGTGTGTGTGTGTGCATGTGTATGTGCACGTGTATGTGCATGTGCGTGTGTTTCTTTGTGTGAGTGTGCTTGTGTGTGTAAGTGTGTGTATGTATGTGTGTGTGTGTGCATGTGCGTGTCCATGTACATGTGTGTGTGCATGTGCATGTGCATTTGATTGTGTTTATGCATGTGCATGTGTGTGTGCATTTGATTGTGTGTGTGTATGTGCGTGTGTGTGTGCAAGTGCATGTGCGCGTGCACGTGCATGTGCATGTGCGTGTTTGTGTACGCTTGCGAGTGTGCGTGGGAGTGTGTGTGTCAGTTCACGTTCGTGTCCATGTGCGTGTGCGTGTGTGTGTGTGTGTGTGTGTTTGCATTTACATGTCCATGTGTGTGCGTGTCCAAGTCCATGTGTGATTGTGTCCATCTGTACGTGTTTGTGTGTAATTGTCTGTGCGTGTGCGTGTGCGTGTGCGTGTGCGTGTGCGTGTGTGTGTGTGTGTCTGTGTGTGAGTCTGCATGGGTGTGTGTGTGTGTGTGCGTGTGTGTGTGTGCGTGTGCGTGTGCATGTGTGTGCATTTGCGTGTGTGTGTGCGTGTTTGTGTGCATGTGCATGTGCGTGTGCGTGTGCGTGTGTGTCCATGTGTGTGTGCGTGTGTGTGTCCATGTCGGTGTGCATTTGGGTCTGTTTGTTTGTGTGTGTGTGTTCATGTGTGTTCTTGTGCGTGTGCATGTGTATTTGCATGTGCATGTGGTGTGTGTGTTCGTGTGCATGTGCGTGTGCATTTGTGTGTGCGTGTTCATGTGCATGTGTGTGAGCATGTCCAATTACGTTATCGTGTGCATGTGCATGTGTGTGAGTGTGTCCAAGTGCGTGTGTGTGTGCATGTGAGTGTGTGTGTGTGTGTCCAAGTGCGTATGTGTTTGTGTGCGTGGTCATGTGCATGTGCGTGTGCGTGTGTGTGTGTGCGTGCGTATGCGTGTGCATGCGTGTGTTTGTGTGCGTGTGCGTGTGCGTGTGTGAGTGTGTGTGCGTGTGCATGTGTGTGTGCGTGTATATGTGTTTGTGTGTGCATGTGCATTGCTTGTGCGTAAATGTGTGCGTGCGCATGCGTGTGCCCGTGTGCGTGTGCTCATGCGTGTGCGTGTCCATGTGTGTGTGTGCGATGGTGTGTGTGTGTGTGCGTGTGCATGTTTGTGCGCGTGTGCGTGTGCGTGTGCTTGTGCGTGAGCGTGTGCATGTGCATATGCATGTGCGTGTGCGTGTGTGTGTGCGTGTGCGTGTGCATGTGTGTGCATGTGCTTGTGCATGTGTGTGTGCGCGTGCTTGTGCATGTGTGTGTGCGCGTGTGTGTGCTTGTGCGTGAGCGTGTGCATGTGCGTGTGTTTGTGCCTGTGCATGTACGTGTGTGTGTGCGTGTTTGTGTGCGTGTGCATGTGCGTGTGCGTCTACGTGTGCATGTGCATGTGTGTGTGTGTGTGTGTGCATGTGTGGGTGTGTGTGTGTGTGCGTGACCATGTGCGTGTGCTTGTGCTTGTGCGTGTGTGCATGTGTTCTTGTCCGTGTTTGTGTTTGTCTGTGTGTGCATGTGTGTGTGTGTGTGTGCATGTGTGTGTTCGTGTGACTGTGCATGTTCATGTGCGTGTGTGTGTGCATGTCCAAGTGCGTGTGTGATTGTGTCCATATGTGTGTCTTTGTGGGCAATTTTCTGTGCGTGTCTATGTCCATGTGTGTGTGCATTTATGTGTGTGTGTGCATGTGTGTGTTCATCTTCGTCTGCATGAGTGGTTTTGTTTGACTATGTAAGCGTGTGTGGATGTGCATGTGCGTGTGCGTGTGTACACGCATGCATGTGCATGTGTGTGTGTGTGCATGTTCGTCTACTTGTACGTGTGTGTATACTTGTGAGTGTGCATGTGTGTGTGCGCCTGCATGTACATGTGCATGTGCGTGTGCTGGTGTGTGCGCTTGTGCGTGGGTGTGTGCGTTTGCATGTGAATGTGCGTGTGTGTGTGCGTGTGTGTGTCCATGTGCATTTCCATGTGCGTTTGTGTGCATGTTCGTGTGCATGTGTCTTGGTATGTGTGTGTACGTGTGCGTGTGCAGGTTCATGTTCATGTGTGTGTGCATGTCCA
>CM034153.1:393911506-393996506 GCA_019776745.2 Taxus chinensis
AGGGTATATAGACCTTGTTTTTGAACCTCAGAATTCCTTCGCTATCAAAGCGAAATCCTTTATACCTCACATCCTTTGGATCTGCAGCAAGTGCTGTTTTAACTTGCTGGAAATAAGGATCTGATTCCAAGGCATCTTTCACCTCATCCTTAAACTAAGTTCTTAACGTTATAAGAGCAGAGATGTGCTTCCTTCGACTCAGAGCATCTGCCACTCTATTTTCCTTACCTTTGATGTAGCTTATATCAAAATCATATTGAGACTGAAATTCTAACCATCTTCGCTGTCTTGCATTCAAATTTGGCTGAGTAAAAATATACTTCAACCCCAGATGTTCACTTTTTAACTCAAAAGGTTTGCCTAAAAGGTAATGCCTCCACATTTGAAGTGCATGTATAATGGTAGCGAGCTCTAGGTCGTGTGGAGCATAATTCTGTTCATGTAACTTAAGCTTGCTACTTTCATAAACTATGACATGGTCATTCTGTAACAAAATACCTCCAAGGCCTTCTCTCGATGCATCCGTTACAACCATAAAATTTCCATTTGGATCTAGTACAGTTAAAATAGGTGCTGTAGTTAACTGTTCCTTTAAAATTTTAAAGGCAGGTTCACATTTGTTAGTGCAGAAAAATTTCTCATCCTTCTTTTGCAGTGAAGTGATTGGGGCAGCAATTTTTGAAAAATCCTTAACGAACTTTCTATAATATCCTACCAAGCCCATGAAGCTTCTTACTTTATGCACGTTCTTAGGCGCAGGCCACTCGGTTATAGCTGCAATCTTTGAAGGGTCTACAGCTATTCCGTTCTTGCTTATAACGTGTCCCAAATAATGCACCTCTGCATCATAAAAGGAACATTTAGATAGTTTACCATACAACTTCCTCTTTCTTAAAACTTCCAGCACTACCCTTAAATGTTCTTGGTGCTCTTCGACATTTTTAGAGTATATAAGAATGTCGTCTAAGAATACAAGCACAAGCTTGTCTAGGTATTCTTGAAAAATATTGTTCATCAGATTCATGAAGGCGGCAGGTGCATTTGTCAACCCAAAAGGTAACACCGTGAATTCATAATGCCCATACCTTGTTCTAAAAGTTGTTTTATGAATATCTTCTTCCTTTATTCTCAGCTGATGATACCCAGATCGAAGATCTATTTTTGAATAGACTGATGCTCCACGCATCTGGTCGAACAGATCATCAATCCTAGGAAGTGGGTATCGATTCTTAATAGTTGCCTTGTTCAACATTCTATAATCAATGCATAGTCTCAATGTGCCATCCTTTTCCTTTACAAAAATTACCGGCACTCCCCACGGTGAGATGCTCAGTCTTATCAGCCCCTTAGTCAAAAGTTCCTGTAATTGAGCCTTTAGCTCTACCAACTCGAGGGTGGTCATTCTATAAGGTGCCTTAGATATGGGTTCAGTTCCTGGCTTGATTTCTATTACAAAGTCAAACTCTCGTTTAGGTGGAAGACCTGGTAATTCCTCCAGAAATACATCACTAAAATCCCTTAATAATGGATATCTTTCCATGAAATCATTATCCTCTTCAGCATTTTCTGTCATTTTTACTGCATACAAGGTATAGCCTCTATTTTTAGCCCTTTTTAGTTGCATAGCTGTTAGTTTCCTAACTGCAACTTCACGCTTTACACCTTGAATGACTGCTGCTTTCTGCAGGTCGTCAAAACAACAAATTTGTTTTTCATAACAGTCGACCTTTGCCTTATGTTCTGCCAACCAGTTAACTCCAATAATGATATCATATGATCCTAAAGGAGTGACATATAGGTCAACTTCGGTGGAGAAACTGGGCAAGTCAAGAATTGCCCCAAAAAGGCACATTTCGACTGTATGGACAACATTATTCCCATAATGCACTGTCCATGTCTTATCCATTCGTTCAACCTTTCTTTTTAATTTCATTGCAAGTTTAGTAGAAATAAAGCATTCAGTGGCTCCAGTATCAAAAAGTATGACTACAGGTGTACCGAATAACTTACCCAGAACTTCTATAGGCGTAACTTGCTTTTCAACTTGTCTGTTAGCCACCGCGGTGTGTATCCTATGCTGCTGATCGCAATCATCCTCTTTCAGAGGATATTGACTTGTGTAATGGTCCTTTCCACAGTTGAAGCATCCTCCAACTGGCCCTTTCCTAGGCTCAAATTTGTTACCAACTTTGAAGTTATCATTCTAGCTCCCATAGGACTTTTGTCCATTGCCACTAGCTTTTGCGAAGTTGTTCCGCACACTATTTACAGGTTTGTTCATTACAGATTTCTTGTTGTTATCTACAACAATTTTATTTTTCACACCAAACCTTTTCCAAGGCCCCCTTTTGGGTGCGAGAGATGAAGAAGAATTAGCAATCTTCTTCCTATCTCTTCCCTATGAGAAGAAATTGCTCTCAATTTTTGTTCCTGTCTTATTGCCTTTTCGAAAACTCCTTCCATCGAAGTTGGACCGTGGACATCCACTTCGCCACCAATGATAGGATTTAGTCCCATTATGAACTTTCATATTCTAAACTTCTTGTCAGCTGGGTACTGCGGCACATACTTAAGGAGTTTAGTAAACCCTTCCCAGTATTCTATCACTGTTAGCCTTCCTTGTGCCCAGTTCTGAATTTCAGTCATTTTCCTATCAAAATAGAGTTGAGGTAGCCACCGTTGCCTAAAGTAACCCTTAAATTGATCCCAAGTTATGTTTGATTCGACAATATTCAACTCAACCTTACGGTTTTCCCACCATGATGATGCTTCATGAGAAAGCTGATATGCTCCCCATATCACTTTGGTCTCCTCGGAGAGGTTTCTTATTGCAAAGTACTCCATTTCACTGAGCCAATTCTCAGCTCCGTCCCCAAGGGTTATTCCATCAAAATTTGGAGGATTTATTCTCTTTATGTCATTTGTAAGTTCAACTACTAATCTTGCCCTTTTATTTTCAGGATGATTAGGAGCATTCACATTACTATTATCAACTGTCCCGGATTCCCTCCATTGGTGTTGTCCACAGGAGGTGGCTGATCATTTATATCAGCTTCTTCTTCCTCCTCTTCATTACCCATTAACTGTTGTTCCAAGGGACAGTCAAATGATCTCTCGTGTCTAGTAGGGCAGCAAGGATTTCATCCAAAACTTTTGAAAGTAGCTACTTCTCCACCCGAGGTAACACTCCCATTCTCTTAGGAAGCATGTTCTCTTCCAAGCTTTATTCTCGGGCCATTTTTCCTGTTCAACACAGAAAATCCCTTTAAATTTTTGAAATTTTGGACTCATAGCAAAGTTTCCAAGATTCGTCTGCAACCTTCAGATTTTCGCATCCAAGATGTAATTTACATGCCCCAGGTATGCCAGTTGTCTGGAACAACAAATTTTTTTTCCGCCCGATTCAACCTTCCCTGTTCTTTGCCAAAGCACGTGGCGTTTAATTGGCTCTCATTCATCTGTTTTAATAGGTGATTGTTCTATGTCAATTAATGTGGAGTTTGGATGAAACTTTCCTTTTAAAAGCCGATCCATGTTCTCTGTTCACATATTTTCCTATGAGAACCCACATGTCCCAGTGTCATCCACAACATAGTCATACCATTTGTTGTTTAAGACTCCCGAAGAGCTCCCGAATGTCCCACTTTATGGCCTGGCGAGTTTCTTAAGCGATCTCTTCGGCCCGATTTCATGACCGATCTAGAACTATCCCAAGGGCTTATGGCCAACTTGCATTTTTCAATTTTCTCCAGGTGTGTCTTTGTTGCAAATTTTTCACCCTTTCATTGCTCTTGTGTTCTTGGTTTTCCAAGTTCGAGGGGACCCCAACATGTTTCTGTTTTTTGCCTCGAATCCTAGTGTGGGATTTGTAAAAATTCTGAGCAGTTATCAAATTTCTTGAATTTTATACCACAGGACTTTTGTCCATTGCCACTCCTTTTTCAAATTCCGATCTATTTGCAAGTTTGTTCATTACAGATTTCTTGTTGTTATCTACACAATTTTGTTTTTTCACACCAAACCTTTTCCAAGGCCCCCTTTTGGGTGCGAGAGATGAAGAAGAATTGAATCTTCTTTTCTTATCTCTTCCCTATGAGCAAGAAATTTCTCTCATTTTTGTTCCTGTCTTATTGCCTTTTCAAACTCCTTCATCGTGTTGCAACATGGACATCCACTTCGCCACCAATGATAGGATTTGTCCCAATCTTCTTTCATATTCTGAAACTTCTTGTCAGCTTGGTACTGAAAGCGGCACATACTGTAAGTGAGTTTCAAGTAAACCCTTCCCAGTATTCTGTCACCTGTCATCCTTCCTTGTGACCAATTCTGAAATTCAGTCATTTTCCTTCAAAATAGAGTTGAGGCAGCCACCGTTGCCTAAAGTAACCCTTAGAATTGATCCCAAGTTATGTTCTGATTCGACAATATTCAACTCAACCTTACGGTTGTCCCACCATGATGATGCTTCATGAGAAAGCTGATATGCTCCCCATATCACTTTGGTCTCCTCGGAGAAGTTTCTTATTGCAAAGTACTTCTCCATTTCACTGAGCCAATTCTCAGCTCCGTCCCCAAGGGTTGTTCCATCAAAATTTGGAGGACTTATTCTCTTTATGTCATTTGTAAGTTCAGCTACTAATCTTGCCCTTTTATTTTCAGGATGATTAGGAGCATTCACATTACTATTATCAACACCCGGATTCCCTCCATTGGTGTTGTCCACAGGAGGTGGCTGATCATTTATATCAGCTTCTTCTTCCTCCTCTTCATTGCCCATTAACTGTTGTTCCAAAATAGTCAAATGATCTCTCGTGTCTAGTAGGGCAGCAAGGATTTCATCCAGCTTTTGAGAAGTAGCTACTTCTCCACCCGGTAACGGGTTGTTCGCAGCATTTCCTCTTGTTCTGACCATTTTCTATTCAATAAGAAAATGTAAACCTTATTAAATTGTGGACTCATTAGGTCCAAGAGCTGCAACCTTCAGCTCTGATACCAAGATGTAACATCCCCATTTTAAGATACTAGAACAAGGGAATTTTTTTTTTATACAACGTTCCCTGTTATGAATTATATAATTCAAACACAGGTTCAAGTTTTAATAATTGTTCTCTGTCCAATTAATGCAGTTTGGATCACACAATTTCCTTTTAAAACTAATGTTCTCTGTTCACATATTTGCAATATGGAACCCACATTCAGTGCCATTCAATCATATAACAGATACCATATGTTGCTGTAAATGACTCGAAGAACTACCGACCTCCCACTTTATGGCTCGGAGTTTCAGCGATCTCTCATTTCATGACTCGACGACTTACCGATCCTTCATGTTAATTCATGCATAGTATAATGAATATACATGGTTCTTTTACCGTTTCCGGTTATCGAAGTGATCCATTTAAGAAGCCTATCTGAATATCTGTTACTGATATTCATCTGACATCCTGCATCTTAAACTAGGTGATTAGGACAATGCAACCAGCACTTGCGATACTTTGGCCAAAGATTTTCACATGCTTTGCATGATCATATTCCTAGATGTGATACACACCAATGGAATACGTCCTTCACCTCACTTCATCTGTTATCTAGAATGGTCTTTCCTAGTCTCTACCAGTCCTTCCATTTAAGGTCAAACTCTAACCCCAACTAGCAATATGAACGAGTATAGGAAGTTACTCATGGTAACTAAAGATACGCAGACATACGGTGTCATTCCTAGACGACTCTGTGTGTCTAGTTACCTTTAGTCCTCTGGAGTCACTCCGTATATGTGATCACATTCCTATCCCCAGCCAAGAACTTAGTATCCAGCTTATGTAAACTTGATGATTTAATTCAGGAGGGCATTGTAATATGTCAGCTATAACATTGTGTCGTCATGAAGGCCCCACCTTCACGAAGACACCATATTGTAGCTGGCGTATGTCAATGTCCTACGAAATCCTCTCATCAAGGGTACACATCCGGCTCAATTGTGATTTCGTTATAATCTTAGTATTTAAGATCAACTTTCAGCAGCCATGCTGATCCTTTATCCTTGTTTTGGTTACAGTTGTATGTAGCTAAGAGAGACTTAATCCATCTTCTAGTTTAATACGCATCTCCTCCTTCATACTGAAGGGTTGCATATTCACTTCTTGGTTACTTTCTTAATCTTTGGAATAATCAATCCATTATTGATAAACTTAATAAGTTTAACCTATTAAACCTAACCAAGTTTTCCACAACTGTAAACAAATTCAGATTTCCATCTTATTAGACGTCATTTAAACGAGGTCTAATTCTAAATTAATTTATTCATTTATCCTCCTTAACCTTACTTAGTTAAGGTCTCTTAACAATAGATATGATTTCCCATATCTTTATTTTCTGAATTTAAACATTTGAGCCTATTAACGGAGTCTGAATACAAGGTTTGGCTACCCCTAAGTTATTTGATATCCCTTAGCTTTCAAGCTAATCCCGAATACCTTCCAATTAGGATTTCGTGTTTATCTAAATCCTTTTAATGTCAATTCAAAATTCATCTTAACCCAAGTATGAACTAATTGCACATTTCAATTTAAAAGTTGCATTCAGGTAAAGAATAGATGTTATTTCCTTTTAAATTCATCCATTAACATTTTAATAATTCCAAGTCAAGGAATAATATTATATTCTCAAACTTATTCAACAATATCAAACTGATACAGTTATTGAAAATATCACACTTTTACTTGTATTCATCCATCAGATTTACAATCTATACATTTTCCAGTCCAAACGACTGGACTTTGTTTATATCAAACAACATTACAACTCATAAAGATAGAAGAATGTAACTTCTTCCTTTCTCATTTCCTTGTGGAGGAGTAATAGCTATCAATACAATCCATCTTCAGTTAATCAAAGAAGTATCAAAAAACAACCATCTCTTCATTTATACTCAAGTTTCATCTGCAAAATTACTTGCACGGGTCAGTTCATTGAACTGAGCATATTAAGCACTTGTCATTAAAATGAGGTGCTTTTAATTAACTGTTTCAATAAAAGAAACATGCTTTTATGAAACATTAATATGAACATCATTCAAAAATTAAATATCAAAAAGGATGAACAACATATCAACTCAATCATCTAATAACCCTCCTAATCAGACAAAGGACTACTGCCCTCTTTCCCAAATAATTATTACAAGAAGTAATTTCCTTCAACAGTTCCAAATTACAAACATCTGTAAGAACTAAAAACACAATTATGCAACTGTTGTTCTAACATAAATGCTATCAATTCCATTCTCTTACAATAGTTGTGAATTCAAAAGATAGATCTTAACTAAAATCTAAACCAAATTATTGTCCCTTCTTTCATACAACTCATCTTATTTCAAGCAATCAAATGCTGAAGAGAACAAGCAAACAACAATTAAATACAAATGCTTAACCCAAGTAGTACGAAATTAGTTCCATAACAATTATAGATTTCCAACTGTATGAGAGAAAAATGATCATTAACTCAAATTATCCATTCAAACTCTCTTTCTTTTCCTCATAGTTGTACTAAAAGTTTTAATCCAAACGTGATATCAATCAATGATAATAGTTCAAAGAGAAATAAACGAAAATCAATAATCAAATATAAGGAAGCAAGATCATATCACCTCTTCTACTGTCTATCCAAATACCTCTTATTTAGAGTAGACATACTCGAATAGTATAATTTATTCAGAGTAGTATATTCAGTAATTGATAACTACTATTACCTTTCCAAAAAGTTGACCAGAGTTCATTGCAACTGGTCTATAAACATTAGTACCAAAAGAACCTATAACGCAATCATTTACTTTTAAACATTTCACTCTACAAACATTCACATCTTTATAACATGCAAGAGTGTACAGCAACTACAACCAGTCACACTTTCATCCTAATAATGAGAGTTTTCATTTTCCAACAACAAAGAATAATTCCATTCATATTCTGTTCTTAATGAAAATGATGAAAGGTCCACAATCCTTAAATATATATATCCTTGAGTTCAGCAAGACACAATATAATTTGCATGCTCTACTCAGTCTATTATATAGACTGATTTTCTGTTCCTCGTCAGATTAAAACTTCCTTCCAACAGTCCTATATGAATACCAAGAACCAGCAGGCAGAATACTATATCAAATTAGTACAACAAAGTAAGATGCTATAATAACCTTACTGTCCTAGGGAACCCGTGTTTTATGCAATGAAAAACATCAAGGAATTATAACTCGCATAATAGTCTAATTATATCACCACAGCTTTGTTTTTCCCAAACGTTTCCACACACTGAACTCAGAAATACAATATTCGCATAACAATGCCTTTATCAATGCAAACCCGCATAGGGTAATAGATGCGCAAGCAAGTTACAGTCAAAACAATCTCAACAGCAAGCCAAATCTCATTTGTTTCATTCATTTGCACAGAAACACTAAGCCATGTTCGTTTTCATGATGACAGTTCAGACTAGAAGATCAAACCACATCCAAAATGCACAATAAAATCCTCTTTCCCATTACCTTCAAATTTCAAAGCAGGAAAGAGAAAACATAATTCATTAATGATTTCAATAAGAAGAACAATCATTTTCTTCAAACACCCGAGAATACCAAAGTCGTGTTCATTCTTTTAAGGACAGTTCAATAGACATACAAAACATCTTATCTTTTCATTTTCACAAGAATGATCAGAACTCAGAAGTGATATTCATTTAGCTAATGTATTTATGAGCACAACCCAAAATGGTAATAAAATGAATACCCAACACTACCGAAACAAGCCACATAGCAAGGACAGTGTATTCAACTTAATCATTATGCAAAGAATGCTTAAGCCACATATAGAAAAAGAAAATGACTCAACTCAAAATCATCTCAACATAACAGCCAAATCAAATAACCAAAACCCCCATCATAAGAGCAGGGTTGTTTTGTGGCAAATCAGCAGCACCCCTGGATGCAAATCAGGTTTCTAAGTTGATGTTTCAGGCATCAAGTGTGATTACACAACATTGAAACCTCTCTCCAAGTGTGGGACTTGTAAAATGAGAGAGGAATCTCCAGATTAGAGGTTGGTTCCTCAAACTCCTCTGATCAGATCGGTTATTTGCACAATTGCAGAGGTTTGAATCCTAATCCTTCTCTAAATTCAAAGGAGACAGAGATAGAAAGTACAAAAATTAAAACTAAACTAATAGGTGATACACCAAAGGAGTGGTGAACACTTCTTGTTCATGCAAATTGACACAATTTCATGAAATGCAACATGAAACATCATACATAGGCTGATAAGATGCAATTAGAGGTCTGAAACGAAACAAGACAATACAAACAAAGGACTGAAAATTGATCATAGAGTCTGCACTGTCATTTTCATTATCAAAATCCTTGCATTTGCAACATCAAAGAGGCAGAAACCTGTTACAATCATGAAGAAGGTCTGATACTTGCAAAAATCACTTGTTGAAGGTGAAAGAAGAAGCTTGTTGTCCCAAAAAAATGTTCAACCACAAAAAATGAGCCAAATCTGGCTTTTACATAACATGGGTCGAGCCCAGGAGAGAGAAAACATGTAAAAAATGTGGGAGCCATTCCCCATTGAATGAAGATGCATTAAAATAGCATGGGCATCCTTATAGACCCATGCCCTGATATTTTTGGCCATGCTAAAAAAGAATGCGACCCATTTTGCATTAAAACTGGTTATTGAAACGTCATTTTTGGCCATTACCACGTGCCAGATATGTTTCTTGATTTTCTCTCTCCAAACTAAACCAAAATTCAAAATTGACCCCAGAATCATGTAGATAAGTTCACCAGATTTCCATTGATATAAAGAACGTGAAAATCTGAGCTCTGGATCGAAAGATATGGCTATTTGAAAATTTAGGGCAAAAACAAGCCAAAATCGGATCGGCGGGCAAAAAGTTTGAATTTTTACCCGTTTGGTCTTTGGATTTTTTTTTCAAATTTTCCCTATGCTCTGCCACTCCATGTGCCACGTGGCACGTTATGATTGCCTGTGGGCCCTCTAAGGGAAAATTTCTCACAAAAACTCCGCCGAAGCATAACTTGAAAAATATGAGGAGTTAGGAGGAAAACTTTACCTTTCTGGAAAGCTGAGAGAGAGCTCTATCCAATGGTGCCATTTCTAGAAGGTTTTAAGTGCCTTGAAAACAAAATATTTTTACTGAGGCACAAGAGAAGGAAATATGTAAAGGAGTTAGCCACAAAATGAGCAGGGGGCACATTTGGGATAACAATTTTGGCGACTCAGAGGGGTCATCTGCCTGCTGGATAAAGTTACCAATTGCTTGAAGCAATCCATTGGGAATGGAATCACTTGATTCTCTGTTTAATACCCCAACTGACTAGAACGTTGCAAAGAGGAACATGGAAAATCACCTGATGGAGCAAGGCCTGGAAACACATTCCCAGGAATAGCAAGCTGTGCCAAAGCACTTAGGGAAAGCAAAACAACCTACAGCAAAACAATGTGCACAAGCACTTTGAGGAATGAAAACCTAAGCTAATATTTACAAGGTGGAGAATTTCCCTTTAGTAACAATGCTTTAGATAGATTCCATTGACTGGAATCTGTAGTTCTTCACCATCCAATGAAGACAATTGGAAGGCATTGATGTCCTTACACTTTGTGACCATGTATGGGCCACTCTAAATAGCATCAAATTTTGAATGTCTTCCCGGTTTTTCTCTATTTGCATCCCATTTTAACACTAGATCTCCAACTTGGAAAGATCTACTCTTGGCCTTCCTATCAAAGGTCTTCTTGATCAAAGCTTGATCCTTCTCCATTACTTGGGATGCCTGATCTCTGATCTCTTAGAGCTCCATTAACTCTGTATATCTCACCTCCATGGGCCCAAACTCTAGCAACTCTAACTGCTTCATGAGTTCCAATGTTGGTAACTCAAGTGACATGGGCAAGATTGTCTCTCTTCCATAAATAAGCCTGAATGGAGAGTTACCTGTAGATCTCTTGGGAGTTATCCTATTAGCCCATAAGGCTGATTTTAGTTTGGTATGCCAAGACCTCTGATTCTCATCAAGAGTCCTCCTAATGATCCTCAACAAGTTATTGTTTGTAGATTCAACCTGGACATTACCCTGAGAGTAGTTGTTTGATGAAGTACTTAGGTAGATTCTATTCTTGATAGCCCACTCAGTCACCTTGGATCTAATGAATGCTAATGCATTATCTGAGATTATTGTAGTAGATATGCCAAATCTAGTTACTATCCCCTCATAGAAGTCTAAGATGCTAGACTCATTTGCTTCCTTGAGTGCTACTGCTTCAGTCCACTTGGTGAAGTAGTCTGTGGCTGTCAAAATCCACTTATGCCCTTGGCTTGAATGGGGATTAATGACTCCAATGAAGTCCAAACCCCATTGCATGAATGGATTGTCAACTAAAATCAGATGCAATGGAAGGGCAACAAGCCTCTCTTTACCTGTGAAGAATGCACAATTCTTGCACCTTTTGATCCACGCAAAGCAATCACTGAAAATCTTGGGCCAATAATAACCAGCCTTCATGATTTTTAGAGCTGTCACTCTTGGTGCAAAATGACCACCAGTTGGTCCACCATGGAACTCTTCCAACACCCTATGAATCTGATTTGTGCTAATGCATCTCAACAGCACTCCATTCACATCTTTCTTGAACAAAACACTGTCTACTATGGCATATGGGACAGCCTGCAATCTAAAGTGTCTTCTTTGGGTTTTGTTCATCTCTGGAGGGCATAGGCCTATGCTTAGGAAATGCATTATACATTGGGTCTAACAAGGAGTGGGGACAACATTATCCTCTTCTTGAGTGCTACCTTGCGCATGGCTGTCTTGAACTATCAAAACAACCTCTTCTTTATTGCATACTCCTTTTTGCTTGCCCAGAATCAGCTGCTCACACAATCCTTTTCCTCTTACCAGCTTGGTGACCTTGATCTCAATGTCATACTCCATGACATGAGTGATCCAACCTGCCCTTTTCTCATTCAAATCCTTGTTGAGGAGGAATTCCTTTACTCCCGCGTGAGAGACCAACAACTGAAACTTGTTGTTTGAGACTAGATGCTTGAATTTCTTCAAGCTTCTGATTACTGTAAGTACATGCTTCTTAATAAAAGAATATCTCACCTCATAGTCATCTAGGCTCTGGCTGAAGAAAGCAATTGGCTGCTCATCATTGTCCTTGTTTTGTTGTACCAAAATGGCAGAAATAGTATCATTACCTTCAAATGCATAGAGGATGAAATCCTTGGAGAAATCCGGGTTGATGAGAGTTGGTGCTTAGGAGATGGCTTCTTTGATTGCTTCAAAACTCTCCTTGCCTTCTGCTGTCCACTTGAAAGCCATGCTTTTCTTTAATATTTTGGTGATAGCTTTGACAAGGGCTGTAAAATCTGGGACAAACCTCTGAAAAAAGTTTATTCTCCCCAAGAAACTCTAAAGGGCCTTCTTGTGGCTTAGCAATGGTAGTGCTCTTATGGCTTCAACCCTCTCTGGATCAATTGCTAATCCTTCTTTGGAGACAATATGGCCAAGGAGCTTTCCTTCATGTGCTAGGAAGGTACACTTTTTAGGATTCAAAGACACTCCAAATCTCCTGCACCTTTGGAAGACTTGTCTCAAATGAGAGAGGTGGTCTGCTACATTCTTTGAAAAAATAATGATATCATCAAGGTATATCAGCACTACGTTGTTAATCAAACCTTTGAACGCCATGTCCATTACTCTTTGGAAGGTAGCTCCAATGTTGGACAACCCAAATGGTATTTTCCTGTATGCATAAGTTCCCCATTTGGTTGTGAAGGCTGTCTTGAACTGATCTTCTTCCTTCACCATAATCTGATTATAGCCCGAGTAGCCATCAAGTAGTGAAAACCTCTCAGAGCTAGCCACAACTTGCAAAATTTTCTCCATAGAAGGGAGTGGGTAATGGTCTTTGAGAGATGCTCTATTCAAGTCTCTGAAGTCAACACACAATCTGATCTCTCCACTCTTCTTTCTGACTGGAGCTAAGTTGGTAACCAAGATAGAATGCTTGATTGGGAATATGATTCTTGACTCAATCAACTTGTTCAATTCCTTCCTCATGAGAGGTTCCATGTGTGGATTAACTGGCCTTTGTTTCTGCCTGATGGGCTTAGTATTTGGGTCCAACTCAATGGTGTGCTGAGCTAACTTGGGATTGAAACCTTTCAAATCTTCGTAGCTCCAAGCAAACACATCAGGGAACTCTTGACATAGCTGTATGAACTCATACCTTTCTTGTTCAGTTGTCATCTTTCCAATTTGCAATGGTTTGTTCTCTTCCACCAAGATGGATACTGAATCTTCTCTCTTGACCTAAATGTTTACTTTCTCTTTCCTAAACTGATCATTGGGATTGAAAATGGACTCCAAAGTGATAAGTCCCTTGGGCAACTTGTTAGTTCTCAGCTGTACCACTTGGTCACCATACTACTGTTCCAATTTTTCCTAATTTTTAGCTGAGAACTCAGCTTCTTCTTGTAAGAAATGGATGATTTGCTGGTCATTCTCAAACACTTGCCAACTTACATTGTTATCCGGAACTTAAGGCCTCACAATCACATGGATGTTTGGCTGTACCTTATCTTTTTGAATGCTCTCCACAACGTCAAAGGCTGCCCCAACTGCTGCAAGCCTGTCAGCAGCTTGGTTCTCTTTCCTAGGAATTGATTTGATGCCAAAACCCTCAAAATATTCAATGAGGTCCCACACCCTGTTCTTGTAGCACTTGAGTAGATCATTCTTGATAGCATGTTGCCGCTTGACCTGGTTGACAATCAACTCACTGTCATCGAAGACTTGCAAGTTCTTTATTCCTCTGTTTATTGCCCAATGCATCCCTTGCACCAAGGCTTCATATTCAGTAGTGTTATTGGAGCATGCAAACTAAAATCTAAAAGCTGGATAGCACTTTACTCCTTGAGGTGAAATAAGCATAGCTCCACCTCTTGCACCTTGTCTACTCCTTGATCCATAAAAAAAAAGCTGCCATACCTCATTGTCATCCTTGTGGTTTGGCCTAGTGATGCTAGGAATGGGCTGATCTTCTTGATGTATACAATAGACCCCTAGCTCAGATTCTTCTACTTCTTGATAAGGATCAAAATCATGCACCTTGTTTTCCCATTCATCAAGAGTTAGATCCGGGATGCTTCCAACCTTGGTGTCAGCTTCATCAGTGCTTGGGTGATCTTCTTGATCAAATGCCGAACAGTTGGCATTGATCTGACTTGGAGTGTAGGGCTCAATGTGGAAGTTTGCAATAGGTTCAGACTTGATTGTAGCTTTGGTTCCATACCTCATTCTGAACAGCATGTGTGACCAATCAACATACAAATATCCTCTAATATTGGCTGTGAAATCTCTTGACAAACATAGGGCAAAGAGTGGTGGAAGGTCTATAACTGATACATCTTGTAAAACAACAACATTTGGACATGCATGCAAGGTAAGACTCAAGTTTCTAATCACCCCAACTATTGTTACTACTGTCCCATCCAACTGCATTACTCCTTTGGATATGGTTTCATATTGAAGTCCTAGCTGATCAGCTATTTGCTTGGGCATCACTGAGCTACTTGCCCCGGAATCAATCATGCAATTGTGCACCAATTGGTTTCCAATGATTAATGAGACATAAAAAGGAGGGGGCTTCAACATTTTGCCTTGTTGTCCTCCATGATTCCCTTCAGGTTGGGCAACATTTGTGAGCACTTTCTCTTGCATTTGGACTTGCTGATTCGAAGTTGGCTAGTCCTTCATGGCAGTTTGTAGCAAATCTCTCTGGCTTGGGATAGATAGGGATTCCCACATTGATATATTTACATTTGTCTTCTTCATCTGATCAATGATACTAAATGGTGATGAAGGATCTCTTTGTTGTCCCTTGGTTTACATATTCATCCCTTGCATGTGAGTAGCAACAACTGGTATTTGAGTTGGTCTAGGAGCTGTTCTTGGCTACCCTTGTGCATTTACAACTAGATTTTGTTTGCCAACCATTTGTGGAGCCATAAAAGGTTGTGGATTGGTTGGAGCTAATGGTTGTTCTTCACCCAAATTCCTTCTTTTTGACCTTGTGTTAGCTGCAACACCTTGAGAGACTGTTTGATTTATGCCACAAAAATCCTCTACTTGCCAGTTCACAAGTGTGGTGTCATTTGGAGCTGATTGCTGCTGGAATGTTTCTTGTTGTTGGTTGTTTCCTTGACTACCCTCACCCTCCACACCAGTAGTTGTCACCATTAATGCTTGATTCAAGGCACCGTTGAAACACATAGATTGGTTGTGAGGTTCATTACATGGAAAACACCAATCATACTCCTGAGCAACGTTGTTTTGTGTTGGCACCAATGCCTTAGAGACAGATATAGCATTTGGATTATAGGGCTGAAATGGTTTGTTGGCAGGAGGCCTTGCTTGATTTAGATTTGCAGCTGGATTGGGTGGTCTATGAGGTTGATATGGCTGCCTGTTAGGCTGAGTTTGAGGCTGGAAGGACGGTCTAAAACTTTGGGCTTGTTGCCTCTTGAGAGTAACCAGCTCATTACCTAAATTTGTAATTGCTTCATGACTTCTTGAAGTTCATTTGAGGCACTAGAAGATGAAGTGGAAGCTTCACTTGAATTCTGATTTCTAGGAGTGGGAGAAGGAGCCAAATTAGGTGCTTGATTAGTGTTTGGGCTCTCTAAACTTGGAAACAATGGCATGGGAGGTCTAGGGGCTAGTTTGCTAGCTTGGATAAATAAATTTTCAGCTCTAATGGCAATGCTATAACAATGGGGATAGTTGTGCCTCCCATGGACTGAATTAACATAGAAATATCAGAATTTAGAGCTTTGAGATAGTAAAGAAAAGCACCTTCTACTGTTGGCCTGACTACCACTGGAATTCTCTCCCAAGTCCTTTGAAATCTGAAGTTGAAATCAGTCAGCTGCTCATTGGGAGCTCTCTTGATGGTTGTCAGTTGCTCCAAAAGAGACAAGTTGTCTCCCTTCTCTCCAAATTACTCATAAAGTGCTACACATAGCTGGTTCCAATTTTGAATAGAACCTGAGGCAAGGCTTTTAAACCATTGCAAAGCCTTCCCCTTGAATGAAGATGCCAGCAATATGACAGAAACTTGCATCTCATTGATTTCATGAATTACACAAAGGTTGGCAATGTCTTTAACATGATCACCAGGAGTAGTCTGATTCTCTCTAGTGAAGTATGGAATGTTCTTCAAGGCTGCAATTGGAATTAAATTTTGTGCATTGAGAGCAAGTGGGCTGCTGCAAGTGAAATTGATATAGGGGTTGTTTTGTGCCATTCTAATTGGCCTTAGAACCCTTGTTGATTGAATGAAAGGCCTACCAAGTGGAGGAATTGAGAGAGTTCTGTTTGGTGGAATGGAGACCTTTGGATTCTCCTCCCACTTTTCCTTACTCTTGGAGATAACTAAAGATATTCAAATAGTGCCTCTTCTTCTCCAGCTCTTGACCTTGTAGTGATTCTTCTCATGAGTTTTCAGGTCTGCACTGCTAAAACCAACTAATTCTTCTTCCTTGGAGTCACCAGATGTGTAACTTATAGCTCTTTTAAGCAAGAAAACTACAGCAGATGCACATCAACTTTACTGTAATGAAAATGAGACCTCTAAGCTCCCACCGGGTGTGCCAAAGATATTGTGGCAAATCAACAACACCCCTAGATGTAAATCAGGTTTCTAAGTTGATGTTTCAGGCATCCAGTATGATTACACAACATTGTAATATCTATCCAAGTGTGGGACTTGTAAAATGAGAGAGAAATCTCCATATTAGAGGTTGGTTCCTCAAACTCCTTTGATCAGATCTATTATTTACACAATTGTAGATGTTTAAATCCTAATCCTACTCTAAATTCCAAGGAGACAGAGATAGAAAGTACAAAAATTAAAACTAAACTAACAGGTGATACACCAAAGGAGTGGTGAACACTTCTTGTTCATGAAAATTGACACAATTTCATGAAATGCAACATGAAACATCATACACAAGCTGATAAGATGTAATTAGACGTCTGAAATGAAACAAGACAATATAAACAAAGGACTGAAAATTGATCACAGAGTCTACACTGTCATTTTCACTGTCAAAATCCTTGCATTTGCAACATCAAACAGGTAGAAACCTGTTACAATCATGAAGAAGGTCTGATACTTGCAAAAATCACTTGTTGAAGGTGAAAGAAGAAGCTTGTTGTCCCAAAAAAATGTTCAACAACAAAAAATGAGCCAAATCTGGCTTTTACAACGCATGGGTCGAGCCCAGGAGAGAGAAAACATGTAAAAAACATGGGAGCCATTCCCCATTGAATGAAGATGCATTACAATAGCATGGGTGTCCTTACAGACCCATGCCCTAACATTTTTTGCCATGCTGAAGAAGAATGCGACCCATTTTGCATTAAAACTGGTTGTTGAAACGTCATTTTTGGCCATTACCACGTGCCAGAGATGTTTCTTGATTTTCTCTCTCCAAACTAAACCAAAATGAAAAATTGACCCTGGAATCATGTAGATAATTTCACCAACTTTCCATTGATATAAAGAACGTGAAAATCTGAGCTTTGGATCGAAAGATATGGCGATTTGAAAATTTAGGGAAAAAACAGGTCAAAATCGGATCGGCGGGCAAAAAGTTTGAATTTTTACTTGTTTGGTCTTTGGAATTTTTTTTCAAATTTTCCCCACGTTCCACCACTCCAGGTACCATGTGGCATGTTATGATTGGCTACGGGCCCTCTAAGGGAAAATTTCCCACAAAAACTCCGCCGAGCCATAACTTGAAAAATATGAGGAGTTAGGAGGAAAACTTTACCTTTCTGGAAAGCTAAGAGAGAGCTCTATCCAATGGTGCCATTTACAGAAGGTTTTGAGTGCCTATAAAACAAAATATTCTAACTGAGGCACAAGAGAAGGAAAGATGTAAAGGAGTTAGCCACAAAATGAGCAGGGGGCACATTTGGGATAACATTTGTTTTAATGAGACTATTAAGCAAAAGCAAGTGGTTTAAGGAGAAGGGCTTAACATGCCTATTAATTTTTATTATGGCTTGAAGAAAACCACAACCACTGGAGTTGTTTCTCTCCACGACGTCCTCAGCCAGGCTTCCCAACCAGTCACTAACTTCCACAGGCTCAAGAATAGCCTTTGTTTTTCCAAAGAACAGAGATAATAATCAAAACACAGCTGGTTCGACAGAACCATGGAGAAACAAAATGTAGAGCAACTAAAATCCAAATGCACACAACAACAAACAATTTTGATTTTTCCTCTATCCTCTTTCCAAGGTGATCTGGTCGCTAAGACCAAGATAATTAATGCATTGAATGCACTGCCTTTCCTCATTCCTCATGCCACCGCCGACTCGGGTTGGTGAGTTTCCAAATTTCAAATTTGCATATAAATTCCATTTAGTTTCTAAGCTAGTTAGATGCCTCCAAATTTTCTTTGTTCCCACCAAACTTGGTGTTGTACATGTAAGGACTTCATTTACTGTCCCATTAAATTTCCTACCTTCCCCCCCTTATCCTTTCCATCCACATGGGTCTATACGTCCCCTTCCTTAGGTTAGGATTAGTGTAGGATTTTAATAGTCCATATCTAGGTCATTCACCTAGTTCATAGGTTAATGGAATTTATAACTATTTTCTCCCTTATGAAATCTAAAATCCATATAGGATAGTAGTTAGGGTATAAGATAAAACTTAGGGGTAGGTTAGGGTTTAATCCCCTAATATTTAATTAACTAGTTTCCATATCAAGTCTTTCCGCTTGACAGTCATATTCAACATTGAGCAGGAAATTTCGTCCTAAGTTCCACATACCTGTGCCACTTGCATCTAGGCCCTTATCGTCTTATGCTATCTAGCGTTACAATGGTGTGTGGTTCGAGAATCGAACCTTTTTCATTGGCATCTATGTACCAGATATTCATACCTAAAATCAGGTGCTACAACATTTATATCAACCTTCAATCTAGTTTAAAAGTAAATCGACAAAGCGATCATAAGAAGGCCACAACATACCTTGGATCAATGGAATTGATTCAAGGTGTGCTATCAATCAGCGAATAGAGTTCATCAAGCATACGACAAGTCTGTTGTCTCATTAGCAATCACACAAGCAATAATAAATTCTATCCCAAGTATCAAGTTACAGTAACACATTCCTCTAAGATCAAAAGATGTGTCTTAACATATTTATCTTCATTTCTGTAGTTACAACATCATGAAAGGTAATTACCATGATAGCTTAGAGAAATCAAGGCGTTACATTCCTCCCTTCTTAAAGAATCATCATCCTGATGATCAAATTAACCAATTCAAGGAGTTTCTAGGACAAAATTCAGTTGTTATTGTCCTTCCATTCATAAGTTCATACCAAAAAAAGATTCACTCTTTAAAACAGCGTTTTAAGATAACTGTAAAATAGACCAATAATTGTCTAAATTTGGTAGAATTATCAGTTTTTCGAATTTCAATTTTGATCAAATAAGTATGGAAAAGCAGATCTCATTTCTTCGAGATTTTCCCAAGTTGCACTTTCGTCGCTAAACTGGTCCCACTGGACCTTACATTGATTCACTTCGTGATTTCTTAAGCACAACTGGTGAGTTCTCAGCACTTGAATGGGCTTAACCACGATTATTCCTGGGTCTTGGACCTACAAGGAATTCCAATTCAGCACATGTGATAAATCTGTTACGTATTTCTTAAGCAAAGAAATATGAAAAACATCATGCATTTGTGATAAAGCAGGAGGTAATGCTAGACAATAAGCTACATGGTTGATTATTTCAATAATTTCAAAAGGTCCCACGTAACGTGGCGACAACTTGGCAGCCTTCCCAAAAGTTATTGAGCTCTTTTTCGGCTTAACCCAAAGAAAGACCTTCTCACCAAGTTTATAATTCCTATCAACCCGCTTTAAGTCTGTATAACTCTTTTGCCTATTGGCAGCCTCCTTTAGATGTTCCCGAATCATTTTGATTTGTTGTTCCTGTTATCAAAAATTCACCCCTCAAGGTAATTTTGATAACATGCATCAGATTATTCAGTCCCAAGAAAGTAAGATTGATTCAAGGCCCAAAATCATGTTTTTCGGGGTCCCCTCGGCCTTTTTCTAACTCTCCCATCCAAGAAGAAATCCCAACGAGTTAGAAAAAATGGAGAAAATGCAGAAAATATGGTTGTAGGATTGTTTTAAAGCATTTTGGGTCTGAAGGGTTCAGGTTGTACTGAGGTTCATCGTACCAAGATTGGGGCCGAAAAAGCAAGGAAATCAGCTAAGTCAGACATTTTTGTCCTAGGTGGTTCGCGGGACAGTTGGGACATCAGAACGTGAAAAGCTGAAACAGCTGAAAGCAAGGAAAAATCACCTAAGTCTTTTGTTTCGCACGGTTTGGGATAGCCGGGACAAAAGTATGCGGAGGACGCGAACCGGCTGATTCACCGAAAGACAGTCTATTTTGGGCAGTTCGGAGATATTTGTCCAGGACATTCGGGACAAAAGTACGCGGAGGATGCAAACTGGCCGATTCGCTGAAACACAGTCCATTTCGGGCGGTTTGGAGATATTTTTCCCAGGCAGTCTGCGGGACAGTTGGGACAAAGGTACGCGAGGGACGTGAAAAGGTGAAAAGGCCACAAACACGAACAAGGAAGCCTGAATCAGCCGAAGAAGGAGATTTTCGTCCCAGGAAGTGGCGGGGAAAAGAGAAGGATTTAGAAAATTTTCCAAGTTTTACTCAAAGTCTTCAAAGGTAAAAGTTTTGGCCCACTGCGCCTGCCATCGAATGGAATCTTGACACGTGTCATCCAAGTGGCAGAGTGCGGGGGAGAAATGGGAAATTTTCCCAAAGTGAAAAATGCCAAATTTTCAAAGGGCAAAGTGTGCCCCTCAAGCCTGAGCCAATAAAATAGTGCCACGTTCCAAGTGGCAAAAAATGAGGAGGTAAAAGGAAGGGGCCCGAAAGAAATTTTCAAAGGATGAGCCCATAGATGAATCAGAGACTGACACGTGTCATCTTAAAAATTCAAAATCTTTTCACGCCGATCCGTTTTGGGCCTGTTCTTGCCCTAAATCTTTAAATGGCCATAACTTTCGATCCAGAGCTCAGATTTTCACGTTCTTTATATCAATGGAAATATGGTGAAATTATCTACATGATTCCTTGGTCATTTTTGCATTTTGAAGGATTTTGGAGAGAGAAAATAAAGAAATGTCTCTGGCACGTGGTAATGGCTAGAAATGACGTTTCAACAACCAGTTTTAATGCAAAATGGGTTGCATTCTTCTTCAGTATGGCCAAAAATGTCAGGGCATGGGTCTGTAAGGACACCCATGTTGTTTAAATGCATCTTCATTCAATGAGGAATGGCTCCCACATTTTTTACACATTTTTCTCTCTCCTGGGCTCGACCCATACATTGTAAAAGCTAGATTTGGCTCATTTTTTGGAGGGGGGAACATTTCTTTGGATAGCAAGCTTCTTCTTTCACCTTCAACAAGTGATTTTTGCAAGTATCAAACCTCTTGATGGTTGTAACAGGTTTTCTACCTTTTGATGTTGTAATGCAAGGATTTTGATAATGGAAATGACAATACAGGCTCTGTGATTAGTTTTCAGTCATTTGGTTGTGTTGTTTGCTTCATTTCATACTTTCAATTACATCTTATCAATTTGTGCATGATGTTTATCTTGCATTCCATGATCTATGTCTATCTGCAGAACCAGAAGTGTTCACCACTCCTCCTTTGGTGGATCACCTATTAGTTTAGTTTCAATTTTTGTACTTTCTATCTCTGTCTCCTTGGAATTTAGAGTAGGATTAGGATTCAAACCTCTGTAATTGTGCAAATAACAGATCTGATCAGAGGAGTTTGAGGAACCAGCCTCTATTCTGGAGAATCCTCTCTCATTTTACAAGTCCCACACTTGGAGAGAGGTTTCAATGTTGTGCAATCACACTGGATGCTTAGAATGATCAAACTAGAAATCTAATCAACATCCAGGGGGTGTTGCATATTTGCACTAATAGTTTTGGCATGCCCGGTGGGACTTAGAGGTCTTCACTTTTATTGCAACAAGATTGATGTGCACTTGTTGTAAGTTCCAGCTTTGAAGAAGCTTAAAATCACACATCTGGCGACTCCAAAAGAAGCATAATCCGTTGGTTTCAGTAGTCCAAGCCTGGTAAATTTATGAGAAGAATATAGAACAGGTCAAGAACTAGGGAGGAAGGATTGTTTGTTCATCTACACCTATCTCCAGGAAGAGAAAGAAGGGGAAGAAGAGCTCAAAGATCTCCATCTCCACCTAATAGAACCTTGTCAACACCTCCACCTGGTAGGCCTTTCATCCAATCAACAAGGGTTCTCAGGCCAATCAGAATGGCACAACCACTGAATCTGTATGTCAATTTCACTGGCAGCAGCCCACTTGCTCTCAATGCACAACATCCAATCCCAGGCACAACATTGAAGAACATTCCATACTTCACTAGAGAGAACTAGACTACTCCTGGCGATCATGTCAAGGACATTGCTAATATTTTTGCAATCCATGAGATTAATGAGATGCAAGTTACTGTCAAATTACTAGCGTCTTCATTCAAAGGGAAGGCTTTGCAATGGTTCAGGAGCCTTGCCTCAGGTTCTATCCAAAATTGGAACCAGCTTTGTATAGCCCTCCACGAGTAGTTTGGAGAGAAGGGAGATAACTTGTCCCTTCTGGAATAGCTAACAACCATTAATAGAGCTCCCAATGAGCAGCTGACCGAATTCAACTTCAGATTTCAAAGGACTTGGGAGAGGATTCTAGTGGCAGTAAGGCCAACAGCAGAAGGTGCTTTTCTATATTACCTTAAAGCCTTAAATTCTGATATTTCTATGTTGATTCAATCCATGGGAGGCACAACTATCCCTGTTGCTTATAGCATTTCCATTAGAGCTTAAAATTGTTTAATTCAAGCTAGAAAGCTAGCTCCTAGGCCTCTTATGCCATTATATCCAAGTTTAGAGAGCCCAAGTACTAGTCAAGTGCCTATCTTAGCTCCTTCTCCCACCCCTAGAAATTAGAGTTCAAATGAAGCTTCTAATTCATCTCCAAGTGTCCCAAATGAGCTTCAAGAAGTCATGAAGCAATTGCAAAATCTAGGTAATGAGCTGGTTACACTCAAAAGGCAGCAAGCCCAAAGTTTTAGACCTTCTTATCAGCCTCAAGCTCGGCCTAACAGGCAGCCATATCAGCCTCAAAGACCACGCAATCTAGCTGATAAATCAGAATCAAGCAAGGCCTCCTGCCAACAGACCATTTCAGCCTGATAACCCCAATGTTGCATCCACATCCAGAGCTTTGGTACCGGTCTGCAAAATAACATGGCCCAAGAATATGATTGGTGTTTCCCATGCGGTCAACCACATAACCAATCAACGTGCTTTAACGGTGCATTAAATCAGGCTCTTATGGTGACAAACCATTGGTGGGTCGCAAGAATCCAGCCAAGAAGAGGATCGAACAACAAGAAGCACCTCAAGCAAGGAACATCTCCGAATGAAACTACTCTTGTCAATTGGCAGGCTGAAGATTTCTATGGTATGAATGAAGTGCCCTCTCAAAGTGTTGCAGCCAACACAAGGTCAAAAAGGAGAAATTTGGGTGAAGGACAGCGATTGGATCCAAGTAATCCACAACCTTCTACCACTCCACAAGCTTTTGGCAAACAAAATGTAGTCCCAAACATGTAAGGAGCACCCAAACCAGCTCCTAAACCAACTCAAATACCAATTGTTGCTACCCACATGAAAGGGATGAATATGCAAACCAAGGGACAGCAAAGAGATCCTTCATCACCATTTAGTATCATTGATTAGATGAAGAAGACAAACGTAAATATATCAATGTGGGAATCCCTATCTATCCCAGGCCAGAGAGATTTGCTACAAGCTACCATGAAGGACTGGCCAACTTTGAATCAGCAAGTCCAAATGTAAGAGAAGGTGCTCACAAATGCTGCTCAGCCTGAAGGGAATCATGGAGGACAGCAAGGTAAAATGTTGAAGCCCCCTCCTTTTTATGTCTCATTAATCATTGGAAATCAATTGGTGCACAATTGCATGATTGATTCTAGGGCAAGTAGCTCAGTGATGCCCAAGCAAATAGCTGATCAGCTAGGACTTCAATATGAAACCATATCCAAAGGGGTAGTGCAGTTGGATGGGACAGCAGTAATTGACAGTTGGGGTGATTAGAAACTTGAGTCTTACCTTGCATGCATGTCCAAATGTTGTTGTTTTACAAGATGTATCAGTTATAGACCTTCCACCACTCTTTGCCCTATGTTTGTCAAGATATTTCACAGCCAAGATTGGAGGATATTTGTCTACTGATTGGTCGCACATGCTGTTCAGAACGAGGTATGGAAACAAAGCTACAATCAGGTCTGAACCTATTCATAAACTTCCACATTGAGCCCTACACTCCAAGTCAGATCAATGCCAATTGTTTGGCATTTGATCAAGAAGATCACTCAAGCACTGATGAAGCTGACACCAAGGTTGGAAGCATCCCGGATCTAACTCTTGATGAATGGGCAAACAAGGTGCATGCTTTTGATCCTTATCAAGAAGTAGAAGAATCTGAGCTAGGAGTCTATTTCATACATGAAGAAGATCATCCCATCCCTAACATCACCAAGCCAGACCACAAGGATGAGAATGAGGTATGGCAGCTATTTTTTGATGGATCAAGGAGTAGACAAGGTGCCGGAGGGGGAGCCATGCTAGTTTCACCTCAAGGAGTAAAGTACTATTCAACTTTTAGATTTCAGTTTACATGCTCCAATAACACTGCTGAATATGAAGCCTTGGTGCAAGGGATGCATTGGGCAATAAAGAGAGGGATAAAGAACTTGCAAGTCTTTGGTGATAGTGAGTTGATTGTCAACCAAGTCAAGGGGCAACATGCTATCAAGAATGATCTACTCAAGTGCTACAAGAACCAGGGTGTGGGACCTCATTGAAGATTATAATGGTTTTGGCATCAAATCCATTCCTAGGAAAGAGAACCAAGCCACTGACAGGCTTGCAGTAGTTGGGGCAGCCTTTGACGTTGTGGAGAGCGTTCAAAAAGAAAAGGTACTGCCAAACATCCATGTGATTGTGAGGCCTTCAATGCCAGATAACAATGTAAGTTGGCAAGTGTTTGAAAATGATCAGCAAATCATCCATTTCTTGCAAGAAGAGGCTAAATTCTCAGCTAAAAATCAGGAAAAATTAGAGCAGCAGTATGGTGACCAAGCGGTGTAGCTGAGAACCAACAAACTACCAAAGGGACTTATTAATTTAGAGTCCATTTTCAATCCTAATGATTAGTTTGGGAAGGAGAAAGCAAACATCCAAGTGAAGGGAGAAGATTCAGTGTCCATCTCAGTAGAAAGAGGCAAATGACTCCAAATTGGTAAGATGACAACTGAACAAGAAAGGTATGAGTTCATACAGCTGTGTCAAGAGTTCCCTGATGTGTTTTCTTGGAGCTACGAAGATTTGAAAGGTTTCAATCCCAAGTTAGCTCAGCATACCATTGAATTGGATCCAAATACTAAGCCCATTAGGCAGAAACAAAGGCTAGTCAATCCACACATGGAGCCTCTCATGAGGAAGAATTGAACAAGCTGATTGAGTCAAGAATCATATTCCCAATCAAGCATTCTAGTTGGGTTGCCAACTTGGTTCAGTCAGAAAGAAGAGTGGAGAGATCAGATTGTGTGTTGATTTCAGAGACTTGAATAGAGCATCTCTCAAGGACCATTACCCACTCCCTTCCATGGAGCAAATCTTTACAAGTTTGGCTGGATCCGAGAGGTTTTCACTACTTGATGGCTATTCAGGATATAATCAGATTATGGTGAAGGAAGAAGATCAGTTCAAGACAGCCTTCACAACCAAATGGGGAACTTATGCATACAGGAAAATGCCATTTGGACTGTCCAACACTGGAGCTACTTTCCAAAGAGCAATGGACATGGCGTTCAAAGGTTTGATCAACAACATGGTGCTGATTTACCTTGATGATATCACTGTTTTTTCCAAAGAATGCAGTAGACCACCTCTCTCATTTAAGACAAGTTTTCACGAGGTGTAGGAAATTTGGAGTGTCTTTGAATCCTAAGAAGTGTATCTTTCTTGCACATGAAGGAAAGCTCCTTGGCCATATTGTCTCCAAAGAAGGATTAGCAATTGATCCAGAGAGAGTTGAAGCCATAAGAGCACTACCATTGCCAAGCCACAAGAAGTCCCTTCAGAGTTTCTTGGGGAGAATAAACTTTGTTTGGAGGTTTGTCCTAGATTTTGCAGCCCTTGTCGAAGCCCATCACCAAAATGTTAAAGAAAAGCATGGCTTTCAAGTGGACAGCAGAAGGCAAGGAGAGTTTTGAAGCAATCAAAGAAGCTATCTCTCAAGCACCAACTCTCATCAACCCAGATTTCTCCAAGGATTTCATCCTCTATGCATTTGGGGGTAATGATACTATTTCTACCATTTTGGTACAGCAGAATAAGGATAATGATGAATACCAATTACTTTCTTCAGCCAAAGCCTAGATGACTATGAGGTGAAGTACTCTTTTATTGAGAAGCATGTGCTTGCAGTAATTAGAAGCTTGAAGAAATTCAAACATTTAGTCTCAAATAACAAGGTCCAGTTGTTGGTCTCTCATGCTGGGGTAAAGGACTTCCTCCTCAACAAGGATTTGAATGAGAAAAGGGCAGGTTGGATCACTTGTGTCATGGAGTATGACATTGAAATCAACGTCACCAAGCTGGTAAGAGGGAAAGGATTGTGTGAGCAGCTGGTTCTAGGCAAGAAATAAGAAGTATGTAATGAAGAAGAGGCTATTTTGATAGTTCAAGGTAGCCATGAGCCAAGGTGGCACTCAAGAAGAGGACAATGTTGCCCCCACTCCTTGCTGGACCCAAGGTATAATACACTTCCTAATTACAGGCCTATGCCCTCCAGAGATGTACAAAACCCAAAGAAGACACTTCAAATTGTAGGCTGTCCCATATGCCATTGTTGATGGAGTTTTGTTCAAGAAAGATGTGAATGGAGTGCTGCTGAGATGCATTAGCACAAATTAGATTCATAGGGTGTTGGAAGAGTTCCATGGTGGACCAGCTGGTGGTCATTTTGCACCAAGAGTGACAGCTCTAAAAATCATGAAGGCTGGTTATTATTGGCCCAAAATTTTCAGTGATTGCTATGCGTGGATCAAGAGGTGCAAGAATTGTGCATTCTTCACAGGAAAAGAGATACTTGCTGCCCTTCCATTGCATCCAATTCAGTTGACCAGCCATTCATGCAATGGGGTTTAGACTTCATTGGAGTCATTAATCCCAATTCAAGCCAAGGGCATACGTGGATTTTGACAGCCACAGATTACTTCACCAAGTGGACTGAAGCAGTAGCACTCAAGGAAGTAAATGATTCTAGCATCTTAGACTTCTATGAGAGGATAGTAACCAGATTTGGTATACCTGCTACAATAATCTCAGATAATGCATTGGCATTCATTGGATCCAAGGTGACTGAGTGGGCTGTCAAGAACGGGATCTACCTAAGCACTTCATCAAACTATTACCCTCAAGGTAATGGCCAGGGCGAGTCTACAAACAAGAACTTGTTAAGGATCATTAGGAGGACTCTTGATAAGAATCAGAGGTCTTGGCATACCAAACTGAAATCAGCCTTATGGGTTGATAGCATAACTCCCAAGAGATCCACAGGTAACTCTCCATTCAAGCTTGTTTATGGAAGAGAGGCAATCTTGCCTATGTCACTTGAGTTACCAACATTGGAACTCATGAAGCAGTTAGAGTTGCTAGAGTTTGGGCCCATGGAAGTGAGATATGCAGAGTTGATGGAGCTGCAGGAGGTCAGAAATCAGGCATCCCAAGCAATGGAAAAGGATCAAGCTTTGATCAAAAAGACCTTTGATAGGAAGGCCAAGGATAGATCTTTTCAGGTTAGAGATCTAGTGTTGAAATGGGATGTGGATAGAGCGAAACCGGGAAGGCATTCAAAATTTGATGCCATTTGGAGTGGCCCATACATGGTCACGAAGTGCAAGAACAACAATGCTTTCCAATTGGCCTCATTGGATGGTGAAGAACTGCAGATTCCAGTCAATGGAATCTATCTCAAGCGTTGCTTCTAGAGGGAAATTTACCACCTTGTAAATATTAGATTAGATTTTCATTCCTCCAAGTGCTTTGCACATTTTTTTGTTTTAGGTTAGTTTTGTTTCCCCTAAGTGCTTTGGCACAGCTTGCTATCCATGGAGATGTTTTGCAGTCCTTGCTTCCATCAAGTGATATTCCATCTTCCTCCTTGCAACATTCTAAGTCAGGTTGGGGTTCCAAATAGAAAATTTGATGACTCCATGCCCAATGGACTGCTTCAGGCAACTAGTATTTTCATCTAGCAAACAGATTACCCCTCTGAGTCAGCAAAATTGTTATCCAAAATGGTGCCCCAGCTCATTTTTGTGGCTAACTCCTTGTGTTCTTGCCTCTCTTGTGCCTCAAGGTCCATATTTTTTGATTTTTAAGCACTCAAGGCTTTTTGCAAATGGCACCATCAGATAGATCACTCTCTCAGCTTTCCAGAAAGGTAAAGTTTACCTCCTAACTCCTTATATTTTTCAAGTTATGGCTCGACAGAGTTTTTGTGGAAATTTTCCCATTTGAGGCCCGCAGCCAATAGGAAGCCGCCACGTGGCAGAGGAGTTCGGGGGTCGGAGGCACATTTGAAATTTTTCCAAAAGAGTATAAAAAGGTTGATTTTCAAAGGAAAACTACGGAAAAGAGAAGGAGAGAGAATTCCAGAGCGAATCAAAGCTTGCCATGTGGCATCTAACCAGCGGAGCATGGGGAATTTTTGAAATTTTTTCGAAACCAGGACAAAAGTACGTGGAGGACACGAAAGCTGATTCACCGAAAGACAGTAAAATTTGAAATTTTTTCCCACCGATCCGTTTTTGGGCCATTTTTGCCCTAAATCTTCAGAACGATCATATCTTTTGATCCAAAGCTCAAATTTTCACGTTCTTTATATCATTGGAAAGATGTTAAAATTATCTACATGATTCCATGGTCAATTTCTAATTTTGGTTCAGTTTGGAGAGAGAAAATTAAAAAAATAGTTCTGGTACGTGTCCATGGCCAGAAATGACATTTCAACAACCAAATTTAATACAGAATGGGTTGCATTCTTCTCCAATATGGTCAAAAATGATAGGGTATGGGTTTGTAAGGTCCTCCATGTTGTTTTAATGCATTTTCCATCAATGAGGAATGGGCTCCCACTTTTTTTACATTTTCTCTCTCCTGGGCTCGACCCATGCATTGTAAAAGCCAGATTTGGCTCATTTCTTGATGGGGAACACTTTTTTTACACAGCAAGATTCTGTTTTCACTTTCAAAAAGTGATTTTGGCAAGTATCAGATCTTCGAAGGGATTGTAACAGATTTTTCTGCCTCCTTGGTCCTGGAATAAAATAGTGCCACGTTTTGATGTTGAAAATCACAATGAAGGCTCTGTGAATGCTTTTAGTCCTTTGTATGTGTTGTTTGCTTCATTTCAAACCCTTGTTTACAGCTTATCAACCTGTGCATGATGGAAAAAATGTTGTAATTTCTGATTTGTGTCAATTTTCATGAGCAAGAAGTGCTCACCACTCCTTTGGTGTATCACCCTTATCAGTTTAGTTTTAATTTTTACATTTCTTATCCCTGTCTCCTTGCAAATTAAGATAAAATTAGGATCTGAACCTTTGTAGTTGTGAAAATAATAGATCTAATTAGAGGATTTTGAGGAACCAGCCTCTAATCTAGAGATTCCTCTCTCATTTTACAAGTCCCACACTTGGAGAGAGGTTTCCATGTTGTGCAATCACACTGGATGCCTAAAACATCAATTCAGAACTTTGATTTACATCCAAGTGTGTTGCTGATTTGCAACAACAATAACTTTTGTCTCAAGTATGAAGTTACAGCAAACAAGGGTCCAGATCAGCAACTTCCTCTAAGATCAAAAAATGTGTCTTAACATATTTATCTTCATTTTTGTAGTTACAACCTCATGAAAGGTAATTACCATGATAACTTACATAAATCAAGGTGTTACATTCCTCCCTTCTCAAAGAATCATTGTCTCGATGATCAAATTAACCAATTCAAGGAGTTTCTAGGAAAAAATTCAGTTATTGTCCTTCCATTCATAAGTTCATACCAAAAATAGATTCACTCTTTAAAACAGTGTTTTAAGATAACTATAAAATAGACCAATAATTGTCTAAATTTAGTAGAATTATCAGTCCTTTTCGAATTTCAATTTCGCTTCAAACAAGTATGGAAAAGCAGATCTCAGTTTCTTCAAGATTTTCCCAAGTTGCACTTTCTTCACTAAACTGTTCCCACTGGACCCTACATTGATTCACTTCGTGATTTCTTAAATACAACTAGCAAGTTCCCAGCACTTGAATGGGCTTAACCACGATTATTCCTGGGTCTTGGACCTGCAAGGAATTGCAATTCAGCACATAGTGATTCAAACCTCTGTTACGTATTTCTTAAGCAAATAAATATGAAAAACTGATCAGAGCATTTGTGATAAAGCAGGAGGTAATGCTAGACGATAAGCTATAGGGTTGATTATTTTAACAAATTCAAAAGGTCCCACGTAACGTGGCGACAACTTGGCAGCCTTTCAAAAGTTACTGAGCTCTTTTTCAGCTTAACCTGAGAGAAATACCTTCTCACCAAGTTTATAATTCCTATCAACCCACTTTAAGTCTGCATCAACTCTTTTGCCTATTGGAAGCCTCCTTTAGATGTTACACGAATCATTTTGATTTGTTGTTCCATTTCCGTGAGGATTTTTGGCCCAATTACCTATCTGTCCTCTATGTTGTCCCAGCTAACAGGGGTTTCTGTATTTTCTTCCATACAATGCTTCAAATGGTGCCATTTTTAAAGAGGCGTGGTATGTATTATTGTAGGAAAATTCAACCAGCGGAAGGTATTCCTCCCATTTATACTGCTGGTCCATGCAATACATTCTTAACATGTCCTGTAAAACTTGATTGACTCTCTCAGTCTGTCCATCCGTCTTCGGATGATATGCAGAGCTGAAGTTTAATTTAGTTCCCAAGGCCTGCATTAAGCATTTGCCAAAACCTTGATGTCATCCTCGGATCTCTGTCCGATATGATCAATTTAGGTATTCCATGCAATCTAAAAATTTCATGTACAAATCTTCTTGCTAACACTGGTGCATCATCTTTCAAATTACCAGCAATGAAGTGTGCCACTTTGGTTAATTTTTCGACGACAACCAAGATGATATCATGCTTATTCCTTGACATAGGCAATCCTTGAACAAAATCCATCGTTATCACTTGCCATTTGTACTACTGAATGCTATGGGGATACAGTAATCTAGTAGGATGCATATGTTCTGCCTTAACACGCTAACATTCCAAGCAGTGTGTCACAAATTCCACCACATCCTTTTTCATTCCCTTCCAGAAGTATTGCTTCTTAAGATCAGCAAGCATTTTCGTAATGCCAGGGTGTCCAGAAAAAGGTGAATTATGGAATTCAGTTAACAATTTCCTTCTTAAATCATTTGCCAAGGGTATATAGACCCTATTTTCGAACCTCAAAATTCCTTCGCTATCAAAGTGAAATCCTTTATACCTCACATCCTTTGGATCTGCAGCAAGTGTTGTTTTAACTTGCTGGAAATAAGGATCTGATTCCAAGGCATCTTTCACCTCATCCTTAAACTGAGTTCTTAATGTTATAAGAGCAGAGATGTGCTTCCTTCGACTTAGAGCATCTGCCACTCTATTTTCCTTACCTTTGATGTAGCTTATATCAAAATCATACTGAGACAGAAATTCTAACCATCTTCGCTGTCTTGCATTCAAATTTGGCTGAGTAAAAATATACTTCAACCCCAGATGGTCAGTTTTTAACTCAAAAGGTTTTCCTAAAAGGTAATGCCTCCACATTTGAAGTGCATGTACAATGGCAGCGAGCTCTAGGTCATGTGGAGCATAATTCTGTTCATGTAACTTAAGCTTTCTACTTTCATAAGCTATGACATGGTCATTCTGTAATAGAATACCTCCAAGGCCTTCTCCCGATGCATCTGTTACAACCATAAAATTTCCATTTGGATCTGGTACAGTTAAAATAGGTGTTGTAGTTAACTGTTCCTTTAAATTTTTAAAGGCAGATTCACATTTGTTAGTCTAGACAAATTTCTTATCCTTCTTTTGCAGTGAAGTGATTGGGGCAGCAATTTTTGAAAAATCCTTAACGAACTTTCTATAATATCCTGCCAAGCCCATGAAGCTTCTTACTTCATGCACGTTCTTAGGCGTAGGCCACTCGGTTATAGCTGCGATCTTTGAAGGGTCTACAACTATTCCGTTCTTGCTTATAATGTGTCCCAAATAATGCACCTCTGCATCATAAAAGGAACATTTAGACAGTTTACCATACAACTTCCTCTTTCTTAAAACTTCCAGCACTACCCTTAAATGTTCTTGGTGCTCTTCGACATTTTTAGAGTATATAAGAATGTCGTCTAAGAATACAAGCACAAACTTGTCTAGGTATTCTTGAAAAATATTGTTCATCAGATTCATGAAGGTGGCAGGTGCATTTGTCAACCCAAAAGGTAACACCGTGAATTCATAATGCCCGTACCTTGTTCTAAAAGCTGTTTTATGAATATCTTCTTCCTTTATTCTCAGCTGATGATACCCAGATCGAAGATCTATTTTTGAATAGACTGATGCTCCACACATCTAGTTGAACAGATCATCAATCCTAGGAAGTGGGTATCGATTCTTAATAGTTGCCTTGTTCAACATTCTATAATCAATGCACAGTCTCAATGTGCCATCCTTTTTCTTTACAAAAATTACCGGTGCTCCCCATGGTGAGACGCTCGGTCTTATCAGCCCCTTAGTCAAAAGTTCCTGTAATTGAGCCTTTAGCTCTACCAACTCGAGGGTGGTCATTCTATAAGGTGCCTTAGATATGGGTTCAGTTCCTGGCTTGATTTCTATTGCAAAGTCAAACTCTCGTTTGGGTGGAAGACCTGGTAATTCCTCCGGAAATACATCACTGAAATCCCTTAATAATGGATATCTTTCCATGAAATCATTATCCTCCTCAACATTTTCTGTCATTTTTACTGCATACAAGGTGTAGCCTCTATTTTTAGCCCTTTTTAGTTGCATAGCTGTTAGTTTCCTAACTGCAACTTCACGCTTTACACCTTGAATGACTGCTGCTTTTTGCAAGTTGTCAAAACAACAAATTTGTTTTTCATAACAGTCGACCTTTGCCTTATGTTTTGCCAACCAGTTAACTCCAATAATGATATCATATGATCCTAAAGGAGTGACATATAGGTCAACTTCGGTGGAGAAACTGGGCAAGTCAAGAATTGCCCCAAAAAGGCACATTTCGACTGTATGGACAACATTATTCCCATAATGCACTGTCCATGTCTTATCCATTCATTCAGCCTTTCTTTTTAATTTCATTGCAAGTTTAGTAGAAATAAAGCATTCAGTGGCTCCAGTATCAAAAAGTATGACTACAGGTGTACCGAATAACTTACCCAGAACTTCTATAGGCGTAACTTGCTTTTCAGCTTGTCTGTTAGCCACCACAGTGTGTATCCTATGCTGCTGATCGCGATCATCCTTTTTCAGAGGATAGTGACTCGTGTAATGGTCCTTTCCACAGTTGAAGCATCCTCCAACTGGCCCTTTCCTAGGCTCAAATTTGTTACCAGCTTTGAAGTTATCATTCTGGCTCCCATAGGACTTTTGTCCATTGCCACTAACTTTTGCGAAGCTGTTCTGCACACTATTTATAGGTTTGTTCATTACAGATTTCTTGTTGTTATCTACAACAATTTTGTTTTCCACACCAAACCTTTTCCAAGGCCCCCTTTTGGGTGCGAGAGATGAAGAAGAATTGGGAATCTTCTTCCTTATCTCTTCCCTATGAGCAGAAATTACTCTCAATTACTGTTCCTATCTTATTTCCTTTTCGACAACTCCTTCCATGGTGGTTGGACCGTGGACATCCACTTCGCCACCAATGATGGGATTCAGTCCCATTATGAACTTTCATATTCTGAACTTCTCATCAGCTTGGTACTGTGGCACATACTTAAGGAGTTTAGTAAACCCTTCCCAGTATTCTGTCACCGTCAGCCTTCCTTGTGACCAGTTCTGAAATTCAGTCATTTTCCTATCAAAATAGAGTTGAGGTAGCCACCGTTGCCTAAAGTAACCCTTAAATTGATCCCAAGTTATGTCTGATTCGACAATATTCAACTCAACCTTACGGTTGTCCCACCATGATGATGCTTCATGAGAAAGCTGATATGCTCCCCATATCGCTTTGGTCTCCTTGGAGAAGTTTCTTATTGCAAAGTACTTCTCCATTTCACTGAGCCAATTCTCAGCTCTATCCCCAAGGGTTGTTCCATCAAACTTTGAAGGACTTATTCTCTTTATGTCATTTATAAGTTCAGCTGCTAATCTTTCCCTTTTATTTTTAGGATGATTAGGAGCATTCACATTACTATTATCAACACTCGGATTCCCTCCATTGGTGTTGTCCACAGGAGGTGGCTGATCATTTATATCAGCTTCTTCTTCCTCCTTTTCATTGCCCATTGACTGCTGTTCCAAAACAGTCAAACGATCTCTCGTGTCTAGTAGGGCAGCAAGGATTTCATCCAGCTTTTGAGCAGTAGCTGCTTCTCCACCCGGTAACGGGTTGTTCACAGCATTTCCTCTTGTTCTGACCATTTTCTGTTCAATAAGAAAATGTAAACCTTATTAAATTGTGGACTCATTAGGTCCAAGAGCTGCAACCTTCAGCTCTGATACCAAGATGTAACATCCCCATTTTAAGATACTAGAACAAGGAAAAAATAAATAAATTATACAACGTTCCCTGTTATGAATTATATAATTCAAACACAGGTTCAAGTTTTAATAATTGTTCTCTGTCCAATTAATGTAGTTTGGATCACACAATTTCCTTTTAAAACTAATGTTCTTTGTTCACATATTTGCAATATGGAACACACATTCAGTGCCATTCAATCATATAACAGATACCATATACTACTGTAAATGACTCGAAGAACTACCGACCTCCCACTTTATGGCTCGGAGTTTCAGCGATCTCTCATTTCATGACTCGGTGACTTACCGATCCTTCATGTTAATTCATGCATAGTATAATGAATATACAGGGTTATTTTACCATTTCTGGTTATCGAAGTGATCCATTTAAGAAGCCTATCTAAATATCTGTTACTGATATTCATCTGACATCCTGCATCTTAAACTAGGTGATTAGGACAACGCAACCAGCACTTGCGATACTTTGGCCAAATATTTTCACATGCTTTGCATGATCATATTCCTAGATGTGATACACACCAATGGAATACGTCCTTCACCTCACTTCATCTGTTATCTAGAATGGTCTTTCCTGGTCTCTACCAGTCCTTCCATTTAAGGTCAAACTCTAACCCCAACTAGCAATATGAACGAGTATAGGAAGTTACTCATGGTAACTAAAGATACGCAGACATACGGTGTCGTTCCTAGACAACTCCGTGTGTCTAGTTACCTTTAGTCCTCTGGAGTCACTCCGTATACGTGATCACATTCCTATCCCCAGCCAAGAACTTATTATCCAGCTTATGTAAACTTGATGATTTACTTCAGAATGGTAATATGTCAGCTATAACATTGTGTCGTCATGAAGGCCCCACCTTCACGAAGACACCATATTGTAGCTGGCATATGTCAATGTCCTACGGAATCCTCTCATCGAGGGTACACATCTAGCTCAATTGTGATTTGGTTATAATCTTAGTATTTAAGATCAACTTTCAGCAGCCATGCTGATCCTTTATCCTTGTTCTTGTTACAGTTGTATGTAGCTAAGAGAGACTTAATCTATCTTCTAGCTTAATACGCATCTCCTCCTTCATACCGAAGGGTTGCATATTCACTTCTTGGTTCCTTTCTTAATCTTTGGACTAATCAGTCCATTATCGATAAACTTAATAAGTTTAACCTATTAAACTTAACCAAGTTTTCCACAACTGTAAACAAATTCAGAATTCCATCTTATTAGACGTCATTTAAACGAGGTCTAATTCTAAATGAATTTATTCATTTATCCTCCTTAACCTTACTTAGTTAAGGTCTCTTAAAAATAGATATGATTTCCCATTTCTTTATTTTTTGAATTTAAACATTTGAGGCTATTAACGGAGTCTGAATACAAGGTTCAGCTGCCCCTAAGTTATTTGATATCCCTTAGCTTTCAAGCTAATCCCGAATACCTTCCAATTAGGATTTCATGTTTATCTAAATCTTTTTAATGTCAATTCAAAATTCATCTTAACCCAAGTATGAACTAATTGCACATTTCAACGTAAAAGTTGCATTCAGGTAAAGAATAGATGTTATTTCCTTTTAAATTCATCCATTAACATTTGAATAATTCCAAGTCAAGGAATAATATTATATTCTCAAACTTATTCAACAATATCAAACTGATACAGTTATTGAAAATATCACACTTTTACTTGTATTCATCCATCAGATTTACAATCTATACATTTTCCAGTCCAAACAACTGGACTTTGTTTATATCAAACAACATTACAACTCATAAAGATAGAAGAATGTAACTTCTTCCTTTCTCATTTCCTCGTGGAGGAGTAATCGCTATCAATACAATCCATCTTCATTTAATCAAAGAAGTATTGGAAAATAACCATGTCTTCATTTATACTCAAGTTTCATCTGCAAAATTACTTGCACGGGTCAGTTCATTGAACTGAGCATATTAAGCACTTGTCATTAAAATGAGGTGCTTTTAATTAACTGTCTCAATAAAAGAACCCTACTTTTATGAAACGTTAATATGAACATCATTCAAGAATTAAATACCAAAAAGGATGAACAGCATATCAACTCAATCATCCAATAACCCTCCTAATCAGACAAAGGATTACTACCCTCTTTCCCAAATAATTATTACAAGAAGTAATTTCCTTCAACAGTTCCAGATTA
This sequence comes from Taxus chinensis, assembly GCA_019776745.2. Lineage (NCBI taxonomy): Eukaryota > Viridiplantae > Streptophyta > Pinopsida > Cupressales > Taxaceae > Taxus > Taxus chinensis. The sequence continues at coordinate 393,948,811 of CM034153.1, forward strand.
CAAACATCTGTAAGAACTAAAAACACAATTATGCAACTGTTGTTCTAACATAAATGCTATCAATTCCATTCTCTTACAATAGTTGTGAATTCAAAAGATAGATCTTAACTAAAATCTAAACCAAATTATTGTCCCTTCTTTCATACAACTCATCTGATTTCAAGAAATCAAACGCTGAAGAGAACAAGCAAACAACAATTAAATACAAATGCTTAACCCAAGTAGTATGAAATTCATTCCATAACAATTATAGATTTCCAACTGTATGAGAGAAATGTAACACCTTGAACTATTGTCACTTCCTCCTGAGCACTCAAGTGTTGATATATGATTTCGTCTGTATAAGGACGTGTTCCTTTGATTTGTTAAGTCATTCTTGATATGGATTGTATCTTCTTTGCTCTTGAAGATCTTTGACTGAGTCAGAATATGCTTGGACTCTTTTATTTCTTTCATTTTTAGCACCTGAGTTCAATTTGATTTCAGGATGAATTGTGGATTTATCCATCTTTATGACTCAGCCTTGGATCAGTTGCATTGATCCAAGTTATGTTTTAAGCTTATTCAGGATGAACAAAAATTATTGACCTTACGAAAGTTGCAAGGTCTGAATGAGTTGAATGAGCAATTACAGAGTTTAACTCAAGCTGATCGTGTTAAATGAAATTGGTTCCAAATATCGTAACATCGGGAAGGGTTAGATCTTAAGCCAGGTAAGATGTTCATGTTTATACCGTAAGCTTAATTTAGCTATTCCAGATAGGATCCTTTACAGGAATGTTTTACCCTATTTGGTTCTAATACTGAATGGTCCTACTTGGGAGACCTAGACTGAGGGGCGTGATGCCGATGAATAGTGGTAACAATTATTCAAATAGGGAAGAGAACCGTGAGAGTGAAGTGTTAAAATAAAAACGCCAACTCTATGATACTCATGAATAGATCGGTAGATCACCGAGTCATGGAATGAATAGATCGGTGGTACACTGAGTCATTACAGCTGCATATGGTTATCTATTATAAGAATGATTGTTATGATCTGTGAGTTCTAAATTATGTATTTAGAACTAGAAAGCACTTATAAAAAAAAAATTCTTGTTCTAATGTACTAAATTGGGAATGTTAAGAAAAATGATCATTAACTCAAATTATCCAATCACACTCTCTTTCTTTTCCTCATAGCTGTACTAGAAGTTTTAATCCAAATGTGATATCAATCAATGATAACAGTCCAAAGAGAAATAAATGAAAATCAATAATTGAATATAAGGGAGCAAGATCATATCACCTCTTCTACTGTCTATCCAAATACCTCTTATTTAGAGCAGACATACTCCAATAGTATAATTCATTCAGAGTAGTATATTCAGTAATTGAAAACTACTATTACCTTTCCAAAAATTTGACCAGAGTTCATTGCAAATGGTCTATAAACATTAGTACCAAAAGAACCTATAACGCAATCATTTCCTTTTAAACATTTAACTCTACAGACATTCACATCTTTATAACATGCAAGAGTGTACAACGACTACAACCGGTCACACTTTCATCCTAATAATGAGAGTTTTCATTTTCCAACAACAAAGAATAATTCCATTCATATTCTATTCTTAATAAAAATGATGAAAGGTCCACAATCCTTAATATATATATATATATATATATATATAGCCTTGAGTTCACCAAGACACAATATAATTTGCATGCTCTACTCAGTCTATTATATAGACTGATTTTCTGCTCCTCGTTAGATTAAAACTTCCTTCCAACAGTCCTATATGAATACCAAGAACCAACAGGAAAAATACCATATCAAATTAGTACAGCAAAGTAAGATGCTATAATAACCTTACTGTCCCAGGGAACCCGTGTTTAATGCAATGAAAAACATCAAGGAATTATTGTTATCCAAAATGGTGCCCCAGCTCGTTTTTGTGGCTAACTCCTTGTGTTTTTACCTCTCTTGTGCCTCAGTCTACATTTTTTGATTTTAAAGCACTCAAGGCTTTCTAGAAATGGCACCATCAGATAGAGCTCTCTCTCAGCTTTCCAGAAAGGTAAAGTTTGCCTCCTAACTCCTTATATTTTTCAAGTTATGGCTCGGCGGAGTTTTTGTGGAAAATTTTCCCATTTAAGGCCCACAGCCAATAGGAAGCTGCCACGTGGTAGAGGAGTTCGGGGGTTGGAGGAAAATTTGAAATTTTTCCAAGTATTTTGGTCAAAGTTCAAATGAAAATTTTTGCCCGTGGGGCCCGCAGACCAATCACAGTGTGACACGTGTCACAAGGGGAAGGCGCAATGAAAAATTGGCAAAGTGTTTGAGGAGAGAGAATTCTAGAGTGAATCAGAGCTTGCCACATGGCATCCAACCAGTGGAGCGCGGGGAATTTTTGAAATTTTTTTCCAAAGACAAAAAAAAAGGTAAAATTTGAAATTTTTTCCCGCCGATCCATTTTTGGGCCGTTTTTGCCCTAAATCTTCAAACGATCATATCTTTTGATCCAGAGCTCAGAATTTCACGTTATTTATATCATTGGAAAGCTGTTAAAATTATCTATATGATTCCATAGTCAATTTATAATTTTGGTTTATTTTGGAGAGATAAAATTCAAAAACGGTTCTGGTACGTGTCCATGGCCAGAAATGACATTTCAACAACCAAATTTAATACAGAATGGGTCGCATTCTTCTCCAATATGGTCAAAAATGATAGGGTATGGGTTTGTAAGGTCCTCCATGCTGTTTTAATGCATTTTCCATCAATGAGGGATATCTCCCATGCACTTTTCATGTTTTCTCTCTCCTGGGCTCGACCCATGTACTGTAAAAGCTAGATTTGGCTCATTTCTTCATGGTTGAACACTTTTTGGCATAGAAAACTTCTTCTTTCACCTCCAGCAAGTGATAGTTGTAAGAATCATAACTTTTTCAAGTATTGTAGTTGGTTTATACCTCTTTGAGGGTGGAATGCAAGAGCTTTTTACATGGAATTGACAGTGCAAACTCTGTGAATGCTTTAATTCCTCTGTTTGTATTGTTTTACTTCATTTTAAGACCTCTAATTACATCTATCAGCTTGTGTATGTTTTCCCTTGTTGCATTTCATGAATTTGTGTCTATTTACATGTCAAAAAATGTTTCACCACTCCTTTTGGTGCATCACCATCTTTAGTTTAGTTTCATTTTTACATTTTTATCCTTGTCTCCTTACAATTTAGAGTAGGATTAGGATCCGAACCTCTGTAGTTGTGAACAATATAGATCTAAATCAGAGGAGTTTGAGGAACCAGCCTCTAATCTGGAGATTCCTCTCTCATTTTCACAAGTCCCACACTTGGAGAGAGGTTTCCATGTTGTGTAATCACACTGGATGCCTAAAACATCAATTTAGAACCTTGATTTGCATCCAGGGGTGCTTCTGATTTGCAACAATAGTTTTGGCATGCCTGGTGGGACCTTAGAGGTCTCATTTTAATTGCAGAAAAGTTGATGTGCATCTGTTGCAATTTTCTTGCTTCAAAAGACCTATAAATTACACATCTGGCGACTCCAAGGAGAAGAATCAACTGGTTTCAGTAGTGCAGACCTGAAAACTCATGAGAAGAATCACTACAAGGTCAAGAGCTAAAGAAGAAGAGGTGTTGTTTGAATATCTACAGTTATCTCCAAGAGTAAGGCAAAGTGGGAGAAGGATTCAAAGGTCTCCATCTCTACCAAACAGAACTCTTTCAACTCCTCCACCTGGTAGGCCTTTCATTCAGTCAACAAGGGTTTTAAGACCAATTAGAATGGCACAAAACAACCCCTATGTCAACTTCACAGGCAGTAGTCCACTTGCCCTCAATGCACAACATCTAATTCCAATTGCAGCCTTGAAGAGCATTCCCTACTTCACTAGAGAAAATCATACTACTCCAGGTGATCACGTTAAAGACATTGCCAATCTTTGTGTAATTCATGAAATCAATGAGATGCAAGTGGCTGTCAAATTGCTAGCATCTTCATTCAAGGGGAAAGCATTGCAATGGTTTAGAAGCCTTGGAGCTGGTTCTATTGCAAATTGGAATCAGCTATGTATAGCACTTCATGAGAAATTTGGAGAGAAGGGAGACAACTTGTCTCTTTTGGAGCAGCTGACAACCATCAAGAGAGCTCCCAATGAGCAACTAACTGATTTCAACTTCAGATTTCAAAAGACTTGGGAGAGAATTCCAGTGGCAGTCAGACCAATAGTAGAAGGTGCTTTTCTCTACTATCTCAAAGCTCTAAATTCTGATATTTCTATGTTGATTCAGTCCATGGGAGGCATAACTATCCCTATGGCTTATAGCATTGCCATTAGGGCTGAAAATTGTTTGATCCAAGCTGACAAACTAGCCCCTAGACCTCCCATGCCATTGTTTCAAAGTTTAGAGAGTCCAAATACTAATCAAGCACCTAATTTGGCTCCTTCTCCCACTCCTAGAAATCAGAGTTCAAATGAAGCTTCTACTTCATCTCCAAGTGCCCCAAATGAGCTTCAAGAAGTCGTGAAGCAATTGCAAAACCTAGGTAATGAGCTAGTCACTCTCAAGAGGCAGCAAGCCCAAGGTTTTAGACTTTCTTACCAGCCCCAAGCTCAGCCCAACAGGTAGCCATACCAACCAAAAAGACCTCCTAATCCAGCTGTAAATATGAATCAAACAAGGCATCTTGCCAATAGACCATTTCAGCCCTATAATCCAAATGCCATATCTGCCTCTAAGGCATTGGTGCCAACACAAAACAACGTTTCTCAGGAGTATGATTGGTGTTTTCCATGTAATGAACCTCATAACCAATCTATGTGCTTCTAATGGTGCTTTGAATCAAGCATTAATGGTGACAACTACTGGTGTGGAGGGTGAGGGCAGTCAAGGAAACAACCAACAACAAGAAACATTCCAACAGCAATCAGCCCCAAATGACACCACGTTGGTAAACTGGCAAGCAGAGGATTTTTGTGGCATGAATCAGGTAGTTTCCCAAGGTGTTGCAGCCAACACAAGGTCAAAATAGAAGGAATTTGGGTGAAGAACAACCATTAGCTCCAACCAATCCACAACCTTCCATGGCTCCACAAATGGTTGGCAAGACAAAATCCAATTTCAAATGCACAAGGGCAGCCAAGAACAGCTCCTAGACCAACTCAAATACCAGTTATTGCTACCCACGTGCAAGGAGTGAATGTACAAGCAAAGGGACAACAAAGAGATCCTTCATCACCATTCAGTATCATTGATCAGATGAAGAAGACAAATGTAAATATATCAATGTGGGAATCCCTATCTATCCCAGGCCAAAGAGATTTGCTACAAGCTGCCATGAAGGACTGGCCAACTTCGAATCAGCAAGTTCAGATGCAAGAGAAAGTGCTCACAAATGTTGCCCAGCCTGAAGGGAATCATGGAGGATAGCAAGGTAAAATGTTGAAGCCCCCTCCTTTCTATGTTTCATTAATCATTAGAAATCAGTTAGTGCACAATTGCATGATAGATTCCGGGGCAAGTAGCTCAGTGATGCCTAAACAAATAGCTGATCAGCTAGGGCTCCAGTATGAAACCATATCCAAAGGGGTAGTGCAGCTGGATGGGACAGCAGTAACAATAGTTGGAGTGATTAGAAACTTGAGTCTTACCTTGCATGCATGTCCAAATGTTGTTGTTTTACAAGATGTATCAGTCATAGACCTTCCACCACTCTTTGCCCTATGCTTGTCAAGGGACTTCACAGCCAAGATTGGGGGATATTTGTCTGCTGATTGGTCACACATGCTGTTCAGAATGAGGTATGGAACCAAGGCTAAAATCAGGTCTGAACCTATTGCAAACTTCCACATTGAGCCTTACACTCCAAGTCAGATCAACACCAATTGTTCAGCATTTGATCAAGAAGACCACCCAAGCACCAATGAAGCTGACACCAAGGTTGGGAGCATCCCAGATCTAACTCTTGATGAATGGGCAAACAAGGTACATGCTTTTGATCCTTATCAAGAAGTAGAAGAATCTTAGCTAGGGGTCTATTGTATACATGAAGAAAATCAGCCTATTCCTAACATCACCAAGCCAAACCACAAGGATGACAATGAGGTATGACAGCTATTTTTTGATGGATCAAGGAGTAGACAAGGTGCAGGAGGTGGAGCCATGCTTGTTTCACCTCAAGGAGTAAAGTACTATTCAGCTTTTAGATTTTAGTTTGCATGCTCCAATAACACTGCTGAATATGAAGCCTTGGTGCAAGGGATGCATTGGGCAATCAAGAAGAAAATAAAGAACTTGCAAGTCTTTGGTGACAGTGAATTGATTGTAAATCAGGTCAAGGGACATCATGCTGCCAAGAATGATCTACTCAGGTGCTACAAGAACAGGGTGTGGGACCTCATGGAAGATTTTGAGGGTTTTGGCATCAAATCCATTCCTAGGAAAGAGAATCAAGCTGCTGACAGGCTTGCAGCAGTAGGGGCAGCCTTTGACATTGTGGAAAGCATTCAACAAGACAAGGTATAGCCAAACATCCACGTGATTGTGAGGCCTTCAGTGCCAGATAACAATGTCAGTTGGCAAGTGTTTGAGAATGACCAACAAATCATCCATTTCTTGCAAGAAGAAGCCGAGTTCTCAGCTAAGAATCAAGAAAAATTGGAACAGCAGTATGGTGACCAAGTGGTACAGCTGAGAACTAACAAGCTGCCCAAGGGACTTATCACTTTGGAGTCCATTTTTAATCCCAATGATCAGTTTAGAAAGGAGAAAGAAAACATTCAGGTCAAGGGAGAGGATTCAGTATCCATCTTGGTAGAAGAGAACAAACCATTACAAATTGGAAAGATGACAACTGAACAAGAAAGGTATGAGTTCATGTACAACTGTGTCAAGAGTTCCCTAATGTGTTTGCTTACAGCTATGAAGATTTGAAAGGTTTCAATCCCAACTTAGCTCATCATACCATTGAATTGGATCCAAATACTAAGCCTGTCAGGCAGAAACAAAGACCAGTCAATCCACACATGGAGCCTCTCATGAGGAAAGAATTGGACAAGTTGATTGAGTCAAGAATCATATTCCCAATCAAGCATTCTAGTTGGGTTGCCAACTTGGTTCCAGTCAGAAAGAAGAGTGGAGAGATCAGATTGTGTGTTGATTTCAGAGACTTAAATAGAGCATCTCTCAAGGACCATTACCCACTCCCTTCCATGGAGAAAATCTTGCAAGTTGTGGCTGGCTCCGAGAGGTTTTCACTACTTGATGGCTACTCAGGCTACAATCAAATTATGGTGAAGGAAGAAGACCAGTTCAAGACAACCTTCACAACCAAATGGGGGATATTTACATATAGGAAGATGCCATTTGGGCTGTCCAACGTTGGTGCTACCTTCCAAAGAGAAATGGACATGGCGTTCAAAGGTTTGATTAACAACATGGTGCTGATTTACCTTGATGATATCACTATTTTTTCCAAAAATGCAGCAGACCACCTCTCTCATTTGAGACAAGTTTTCATGAGGTGCAGGAGATTTGGAGTGTCTTTGAATCCTAAGAAGTGTATCTTTCTTGCACATGAAGGAAAGCTCCTTGGCCATATTGTCTCCAAAGAAGGATTAGCAATTGATCTAGAGAGAGTTGAAGCCATAAGAGCACTACCATTGCCAAGCCACAAGAAAGCCCTTCAGAGTTTCTTGGGGAGGATAAACTTTGTTTCGGAGGTTTGTCCCAGATTTTGCAGCCCTTGTCAAGCCCATCACCAAAATGTTAAAGAAGAGCATGGCTTTCAAGTGGAGAGCAGAAGGCAAGGAGAGTTTTGAAGCAATCAAAGAAGCCATCTCTCAAGCACCAACTCTCATCAACCCAGACTTCTCCAAGGATTTCATCCTCTATGCATTTGGAGGTAATGACACTATTTCTGCCATTTTGGTACAGCAGAACAAGGACAACGATGAGCAGCCAATTAATTTTCTTCAGCCAGAGCCTAGATGACTATGAGGTGAGGTATTCTTTTATTGAGAAGCATGTGCTAGCAGTAATCAGAAGCTTGAAGAAATTCAAGCATTTAGTCTCAAACAACAAGGTCCAGTTGCTGGTCTCACATGCTGGGGTTAAGGACTTCCTCCTCAACAAAGATTTGAATGAGAAAAGGGTAGGTTGGATCACCCATGTCATGGAGTATGACATTGAGATCAAGATCACCAAGCTGGTAAGAGGAAAAGGATTGTGTGAGCAGCTGATTTTGGGGAAGCAAAAAGAAGTATGCAATGAAGAAGAGGCTGTTTTGACAGTTCAAGACAGCCATGAGCCAAGTGGCACTCAAGAAGAAAATAATGCTGCCCCCACTCCTTGCTGGACCCAAGGTATAATACACTTCCTAAGCATAGGCCTATGCCCTCCAGAGATGAACAAGACCCAAAGAAGACACTTCAGATTGCAGGCTGTCCCATATGCCATTGTTGATGGAGTTTTGTTCAAGAAAGATGTGAATGGAGTGTTGCTGAGATGCATTAGCACAAATCAGATTCATAGGGTGTTGGAAGAGTTCCATGGTGGACCAGCTGGTGGTCATTTTGCACCGAGAGTGATAGCTCTAAAAATCATGAAGGCTGGTTATTATTGGCCTAAAAATTTTCAGTGATTGTTATGCATGGATCAAGAGGTGTAAGAATTGTGCATTCTTCACAGGAAAAGAGAGACTTGCTGCCCTTCAATTACATCGAATCTCAGTTGACCAGCCATTCATGTAATGGGGTTTGGACTTCATTGGAGTCATTAATCCTAATTCAAGTCAAGGGCACAAATGGATTTTGACAGCCATGGACTACTTCACCAAGTGGACTGAAGTAGTAGCACTCAAAGAAGCAAATGAGTCCAGTATCGTAGACTTTTATGAGGGGATAACAACCAAATTTGGTGTACCTGCTACAATAATCTCTGACAATGCATTGGCATTCATTGGATCTAAGGTGACTGAGTGGGCTGTCAAGAATGGTATTTACCTAAGCACTTCATCGAACTATTACCCTCAGGGTAATGGCCAGGCTGAGTCTACAAACAAGAACTTGTTGAGGATCATTAGGAGGACTCTTGATGAGAATCAGAGGTCTTGGCATACCAAACTGAAATCAGCCTTATGGGCTGATAGGATAACTCCCAAGAGATCCACAGGTAACTCTTCATTCAAGCTTGTTTATGGAAGAGAGGCAATCTTGCCCATGTCACTTGAGTTGCCAACATTGGAACTCATGAAGCAATTAGAGTTGCTAGAGTTTGAGCCCATGGAGGTGAGATATGTAGAGTTGATGGAGCTATAGGAGGTCAGAAATTAGGCATCCCAAGCAATGGAAAAGGATCAAGCTTTGATCAAAAAGACCTTTGATAGGAAGGCCAAGGATAGATCTTTTCAGGTTGGAGATCTAGTGTTGAAATGGGATGTGGATAGAGCAAAATCAAGAAGGCATTCAAAATTTGATGCCATTTGGAGTGGCCCATACATGGTCACAAAGTGCAAGAACAACAATGCTTTCTAATTGGCCTCATTGGATGGTGAAGAACTGCAGATTCCAGTCAAAAGAATCTATCTCAAGCATTGCTTCTAGAGGGAAATTTACCACCTTGTAAATATTAGATTAGATTTTCATTCCTCTAAGTGCTTTGCACATTATTTTGCTGTAGGTTAGTTTTGCTTTCCCTAAGTGCTTTGGCACAGCTTGTTGTCCCTGGAGATGTTTTACAGTCCTTGCTTCCATCATGTGATATTCCATCTCCCTCCTTGCACATTCTAAGTCAGTTGAGGTTCTAAACAGAATATTTGATGACTCCATGCCCAATGGACTGCTTCAGGCAACTGTTATTTTCATCTAACAGGCAGATGACCCCTCTGAGTTGCCAAAATTGTTATCCAAAATGGTGCCTCAACTCGTTTTTGTGGCTAACTCCTTGTGTTTTTGCCTCTTTTGTGCCTCAGTCTATATTTTTTGATTTTAAAGAACTCAAGGCTTTCTAGAAATGGCACCATCAGATAGAGATCTCTCTCAACTTTCCAAAAAGGTAAAATTTGCCTCCTAACTCATATTTTTCAAGTTATGGATCGGCAGAGTTTTTGTGGAAAATTTTTCCATTTGAGGCCCGCAGCCAATAGGAAGCTATCACGTGGCAGAGGAGTTCGGGGGTCAGAGGAAAATTTGAAATTTTTCCAAGTATTTTGGTCAAAGGTTCAAATGGAAATTTTTGCCCGCGGGGCCCACGGACCAATCAGAGTGTGACACGTGTCACAAGGGGAAGGCGCAATGAAAAATTGGCAAAGTGTTTGAGGAGAGAGAATTACAGAGTGAATCAGAGCTTGCCACGTGACATCCGACTAGTAGAGTGCGGGGAATTTTTGAAATTTTTTTCCAAAGACCAAAAAAAAGGTAAAATTTGAAAATTTTTCCCGTCGATCCGTTTTTGGGATGTTTTTGCCCTAAATCTTCAAACGATCATATCTTTTGATCCAGAGCTCATATTTTCACGTTCTTTATATCATTGGAAAGATGTTAAAATTAGATACATGATTCCATGGTCAATTTCTAATTTTGGTTTAGTTTAGAGAGATAAAATTCAAAAACGGTTCTGGTACGTGTCCATGGCCAGAAATGACATTTCAACAACCAAATTTAATACAGAATGGATCGCATTCTTCTCCAATATGGTCAAAAATGATAGGGTATGGGTTTTTAAGGTCCTCCATGCTGTTTTAATGCATTTTCCATCAATGAGGGATGGTTCCCATGCATTTTTCACATTTTCTCTCTCTTGGGCTCGACCCATGTATTGTAAAAGCCAGATTTGGCTCATTTCTGCATGGTTGAACACTTTTTGGCATAGAAAACTTCTTCTTTCACCTCCAGCAAGTGATATTTGTAAGAATCAGTCCTTTTTCAAGTATTGTAGCAGGTTTATACCTCTTTGAGGGTGGAATGCAAGAGATTTTTACATGGAATTGACAGTGCAAACTCTGTGAATGCTTTTAGTCCTCTGTTTGTATTGTTTTACTTCATTTTAAGACCTCTAATTACATCTATCAGCTTGTGTATGTTTTCCCTTGTTACATTTCATGAATTTGTGTCTATTTACATGGTAAAAAATGTTTCACCACTCCTTTTGGTGCATCACCATCTTTAGTTTAGTTTCATTTTTACATTTTTATCCCTGTCTCCTTACAATTTAGAGTAGGATTAGGATCTGAACCTCTGTAGTTGTGAAAAATATAGATCTAAATCAGAGGAGTTTGAGGAACCAACCTCAGAGAGAGGTTTCCATGTTGTGCAATCACACTGGATGCCTAAAACATCAATTCAGAACCTTGATTTGCATCTAGGGGTGCTGCTGATTTACAACAACAATTATAACTCTCATAATGGTCTAATTATATCACCACAACTTTGTTTTTCCCAAACGTTTCCACACACTGAACTTAGAAATACAATATTCCCATAACAATGCCTTTATCAATGCAAACCCGCATAGGGTAATAGATGCGCAAGCAAGGTACAGTCAAAACAATCTCAACAGCAAGACAAATCTCATTTGTTTCATTCATTTACACAGAAACACTAAGCCATGTTCCTTTTCATGATGACAGTTCAGAGTACAAGATCAAACCGCATCCAAAATACACAATAAAATCCTCTTTCCCATTACCTTCTGATTTCAAAGCAGCAAAGAGAAAACATAATTCATTAATGATTTCAAAAAGAAGAACAATCATTTTCTTCAAACACTAGAGAATACCCAAGTTGTGTTCATTCTTTTAAGGACAGTTCAACCAGACATACAAATCATCTCATCTTTTCATTTTCACAAGAATTCTTAGAAATCAAAAGTGATATTCATTTAGCTAATGTATTTATTAGCACAACCCAAAATGGTAATAAAGTGAATACCCAACAATGCCAAAACGAGCCACATAGTAAGGAAAATGTATTCAACTTAATCATTATGCAAAGAATGCTCAAGCCGCGTATAATAAAAGAAAACGACTCAACTTGAAATCATCTCAACATAACAGCCAAATCAAATAACCAAAACCCCCATCATAAGAGCATGGTTGTTTTAATGAGACTATTAAGTAAAAGCAAGCAGTTTAAGGAGAAGGGATTGACATGCCTATTAATTTTTCTTGTGGCTTGAAGAAAACCACACCCACTGGAGTTGTTTCTCTCCACGACGTCCTCGGCCAGGCTTCCCAACCAGTCACTAACTTCCATAGGCTCAAGAATAGCCTTTTTTTTTCCAAAGGATAGAGATAATAATCAAAACACAGCCGGTTCGATAGAACCATGGAGAAACAAAATGCAGAGGAACTAAAATCCAAATGCACACAACAACAAACAATTTTCCTTTTTCCTCTATCCTCTTTCCAAGGTGAGCTGGTCGCTAAGACCAAGATAATTAATCATTGATGCACTGCCTTTCCTCATTCGTCACGCCACCGCCGACTCAGGTTGGTGAGTTTCCAAATTTCAAATTTGCATATAAATTCCATTTAGTTTCTAAGCTAGTTGGACGCCTCCAACTTTTCTTTGTTCACGCCAAACTTGGCACTGTACATGTAAGGACTTCATTTACTGTCCCATTAAATTTCCTACCTTCCCCCCCTTATCCTTTCCATCCACATGGGTCTATGCATCCCCTTCCTTAGGTTAGGATTAGTTTAGGATTTTAATAGTCCATATCTAGGTCATTCGCCTAGTTCATAGGTTAATGGAATTTATATCTATTTTCTCCCTTATGAAATCTAAAATCCATATAGGATAGTAGTTAGGGTATAAGATAAAACTTAGGGGTAGGTTAGGGTTTAATCCCCTAATATTTAATTAACTAGTTTCCATATCAAGTCTTTCCGCCTGACAGTCATATTTAACATTAAGCAAGACATTTAGTCCTAAGTTCCACATACCTGTGCCACTTACATCCAAGCCCTTATCACCTTAAGCAGTCTAGCATTACAACAGTGTGTGGTTCAAGAATCGAACCTTTTTCATTGGCATCTATGTACCAGATATTCATACCTGAAATCAGGTGTTACAACCTTTATATCAACCTTCAGTCTGGTTTAGAAGTAAATCGACAAAGCGATCACAAAAAAGTTACAGCATACCTTGGATCAATGGAATTGATTCAAGGTGTGTTGTCAATTAGCAAATAGAGTTCATCAAGCATACGACAAGTCTATTGTCTCATCAACAATCACACAAGCAATAATAACTTCTGTCCCAAGTAAACAAATTACAGCAAACAAGGGTCCAGATTAGCAACACATTCCTTTAAGATCAAAGATATATCTTAACATGTTTATCTTCATTTCAGTAGTTACAATATTATGAAAAGTAATTACCATGATAAATTACAAAAATCAAGGCGTTACATTCCTCCCTTCTTAAAGAATCATCATCCCAATGATCAAATTAACCAATTCAAGGAGTTTCTAGGACAAAATTCAGTTATTGTCCTTCCAGTCCTAAGTTCCACATACCTGTGCCACTTGCATCCAGGCCCTTATCATCTTACGTTGTCTAGCGTTACAATGGTGTGTGGTTCGAGAATCGAACCTTTTTCATTGGCATCTACATACCAGATATTCATACCTGAAATCAAGTGCTGCAACATTTATATCAACCTTCAGTCTGGTTTAAAAGTAAATCGACAAAGTGATCATAAGAAGGCCACAGCATACCTTGGATCAATGGAATTGATTCAAGGTGTGTTTTCAATCAATGGATAGAGTTCATCAAGCATATGACAAGTCTGTTGTCTCATTAGCAATCACACAAGCAATAATAACTTCTGTCCCAAGTATCAAGTTATAGCAAACAAGGGTCCAGATCAGCAACACATTCCTCTAAGATCAAAAGATGTGTCTTAACATATTTATCTTCATTTCTGCAGTTACAACATCATGAAAGGTAATTACCATGATAACTTACAAAAATCAAGGCGTGTGCATGTGCGTGTGCCTGTGTGTGTGTGTCTGCATTTGCATGAGTGATTTTGTTTGACTGTGTATGCATGTGTGCACTATCATCATTCAATTGGTAGCATTAGGCTACCAATTGGTAGCAAATTTTTCTTTTGTGAATACAGTAAATATGATTTAAATATAAAAAAATGGCTATTGGTGTAAATGCTAGGTGAATCAACCCAACAAATTATCTTGTACCCAAAAAAATTAGGTGAAATAACAAGCAACCTAACCCCTTAAAATGTAGCCAAATGCGTGTCAAATGTGTGTAGTGCTCGTGTGAGAAAACAAGAAACGTGTGTGTTTGTCGACGTGTACAAGCAGTCGTATGCAAGTGCATGGGCTCATGCGTGTAAATGTGAATGTGTACATGCATGTGCGTGAGCATGTGCATGTGATAATCAGAGTGCATGTGCATGAAAATGAGCGCGTGCGTGTGTGTGTGTGTGTGTGTGTGTGAAGAATGACTCAGCTGAGATATGTGTGTGAGCTCGAAGCTGCAGTGAAGCGTGTCTATAAGTGTCAAGACTTGAGGGTCCTGGATGTGATTGTGCGTCATGCAGTGAACAACTGTGCGTGTGTGTGTGTGTGCATGTGTGTCTATGTGTCTATGTGTTTATGTGCGTTTGCGTGTGTTTGTGCATATGCATGAGCGTGTGGATGTGATTGTGCATGTGTGTGTGCGTGTGTGTGTCCATGTGTGTGTGTGTGCCTGCACGCGTGTGTGTGTGCGTTTTCATGTGCATATCCATGTGTGTATGTGGGTCCAAGTCTGTGTGCGATTATGTCCATTTGTGAGTGTTCGTGTGTAATTGTCTATGCGTGTCTGTGTGCGTGTGTGTGTGTGTGTGTCCGTGTGCGAGTCTACATGCATGTTTGTGTGCATGTCCCACGCGTTTGCAGGTGCGTGTGCGTGTGCGTGTGTGTGCGCACGTTTGTGTGTGTGTGTGTGTGTGTGCATGTTCGTCTACTTGTGTGTGTGTGTGTGTGTATTCTCTTACGAGTGTGCGTGTGCGTATGCATGTGTGTGTGTTCTTGTGCCTATGCATGTGTGTGTCCATGTGGGTAAGCATGTGCGTGAGCATGTGTGTGGGCGTTTGCATGGGCGTGCGTGTTTGTGTTTGTGTGGGCGTGTTTTTGTGTGTGCATGGGCATGTGTGTGTGTGATTGCATTTGCATGGGCGTGTGTGTTAATGGGTGTTTGCATGTGCATGTGCGTGTGCATGTGCAAGTGCGTGTGTTTGTGTGTCTGTGTCTGCATCAGTGGTTTTTTTTATTGTGCGTGTGCGTGTACATGTACGTGTACGCGCGTGTGTGTGTGTGCGCATGCGCATGCGTGAGTGTGTGTGCTCTTGCAAGTGTGCATGTACATGTCCATGTATGTGTGTGTGTTCATGTGTGTGTGCATGTGCATGTGTGTGTGTGTGCGTGTGGATGTGTGGGTGTGCGTGTGTGTGCGTGACCGTGTGTGTGTGCTTGTGCATGTGTGTGTTCATGTGTGTGCCTATCCGTGTGTATGTTTGTCTGTGTGTGCATGTGCGTGTGTATGTGTGTGTGTGTGTGTGTGTGTGTGTGTGTGTGTGTGTGTGTGTGTGTGTGTGTGTGAGTGTGCATGTTCATGTGCGTGTGTGTGCACATGTGTGTGCCTATCCATGTGTGTGTTTGTCTGTGTGTGCATGTGCATGTGTATGTGTATGTGTGTGTGCGTGTGTGTGTTTGTGTGAGTGTGCATATCCATGTGCGTGTGTGTGTGCATGTCCAATTGCGTGTGTGATTGTGTGTGTCCATGTGTGTGTGTGTGATTGCATGTGCGTGTGCGTTTGCTTGTGTGCGTGTGTGTGTGTGTGGGCATGTCCGTGTGCTTGTGCGTGAGCATGTGCGTGTGCGTGTGCGTGTGTGTGTGTAACACTTTGAACTATTGTTACTTCCTCCTGAGCATTCAAGTGTTGATATATGATTTCTTCTATAAAAAGGACGTGTTCCTTTGATTGTGAAGTCATGCTTGATATGGATTGTATCTTTTTTTCTCTTGAAGATCTTTGACTGAGCCATGATATGCTTGGACTCTTTTATTTCTTTCATTTTTGCACCTAAGTTTAATCTGATTTCAGAATGAATTGTGGATTGGCCCGTCTATATGACTCAGCCTTGGATCAGTGGAATTGATCTAAGAGATGTTTTAAGTTTATTCGGGATGAACAAAAATTATAGACCTTACGAAGGTTGAAAGGTCTGAATGTGTTGAATAAGCAATTCCGGAGTCTAACTCAGGCTGATTGTGTTAAATGAATTGGTTCCCGATATCGTAATATCAGGAAGGTCTAGACCTTGAGCCAGGTAATAAATTCTGATATATTTATGGCTAGCTTATTATCAAGGCTGGATTGAATCCATTTCGGGAATGTATATCTATTGGTTCTTATACTGAACGATTCTATTTGTTAGACCTAGACTGGTTCTATTAAGGTTAATAACCTAAACCTAAACTATAACCTATAGGTTGGATTAGTGCTAATCTAACCTAGCCCTAAACTATAAGCTAAATGTTCTAAGGTTAGTGACCTAGCGCTAAGGAGGTTAGACTAAGTATCACCTTAAGTGTAACACTCTGATTTTGTATGTTAACTTGGTGAATGTTTTACATACTGTTATAACTGCTGAAATGAAAGCAAACATGTTAAGATATATTTTGATCTTAAGAGAATGTGTTGCTAATTTGGATTCTTGCATACTGTGATTTATTGCATGGGACAGCAAATATTGTACTTGTGTGTTTGCTGATGTGACGATAGATTGTCATATACTTGCTTGATCTTGTGCTGATTGACAGCATACCCTGAATCAATTCCATTGATTCAAGTATGCTGAGGTCCTCTTGTGTTTTCTAAGTCAATTAACACTTGAACCGGACTGAGATTGTTATGAGCGTGCAGCGCCTGTTTGCAGGTGTGAACAGCTAGCACGAAAATGCCAACGACAGGAGTTCGATTCTTGAACCCTGTACTGTCGAATTTGGGACCTCGTGAGGCAAGAAATGCCTGGACACGAGTGGCCTTGGCACGCAATCTGAAGGACGGAACGTCCTGATCTGCATTAACGTGTATGTTAGTAGGGAGGCTGGATGGAAGTTGTTAGTGTTAGTGGTTAGTATGAATTAAAAACCTAAACTAACCCTAAGGCCTAACATACATCCTACACGACTATCCTAAGTGGATTTTTAAATTCAAAAAAAAAAGGGGGGGAAATAAACCTAAGTTCTAAAACCTAAGGCTAAACTAAGACCTAGGTTGAATGATTTATGCAACCTAAACTAATCCTAAACTAAGGGGTACGCAGACCCTTGGGAGGAAAGGGATAAGGATGGAAAGGGCATTCATTGGCATTTAATAAACTGTCCCTACGTGGACAGCGCCAGTTTTGGCGGGGCAAGTAAGGGATTAGAGGCATCTATTTAGAAATAGAGCCAAATTCAGTTGGCATGGGAAATTTGAAATTTACAAGCTCGCCAACTCAAGTGGCGGTGGCGTGGAAAATAAGGAAAAAGGCAGAGCCTTAATTGCATTAATTGTTTCGGTCCTCGCGACCAGCTCGCCTTGGAAACAACATGAGGGAATTTGATTTTTCATTGTTTCGATTTGGTTTTGGCAAAGTTGCTCTGCATTTGGTTTTTTTTCCGACTTGGTTTAGTCGAACTAGCTCTTAGCATTTGACATTTTTCTTGGAGTTTGGAGGCTGTTGTTAAGCCTGAAGAAGGAAGGAAGTGTTGGAAAGTTTGTGTTGTCGCTGTGGAAGGAAAAACGCAGCAAATAAGGTTTTCTTCGAGCTCTGGAAAAGAGATTTCAGGCATGTTAAGCCCTTCTCTTTAAAAATCTTTGCTTTGATTAAATGTTTCATTAAAACAACCCTGCTCTTGGGTTGGGATTTCATGATTGCTGTTGAGTTGATTTAGAAATGGATTTTGTTGGTTCTTGCTTCTTTTCTTTGGAAAATGATAAGAAGATTTGCTTCTAGTTGCTCTGCCTTGATTTGTTTTTGCTCGAATCATGTTGGAAATGATTTACAGTATTGGTTGTTGACTGTATAGATGGTTTGAAATGGATATTCCTTTCACTGTTCGTGTTATTCGAAATTGGAATAGGCTGTGCAATCGCTCCTTATAGTGAAATTGTTTCTTTAAGTGTAATCTTTTCTTGTTGTTATATGGGGAACTGTCCTTGCACGTAAACAAAAAGAGAGAAGTGGAGATACAGCCGTGTATATTTCTATGAATTGGGTTGCATTGAATCTTGCTGTCATTTTGGAAACAATAAGGAAATATTGTCTTGACTGCTGAGTTTTATTGTCTTGTAATTCTCAAATGATGTATCTTCCTGTGTGCTGGACGTTTGACAGTAATGGGAAATTCACCGTAAATATCTTGTGACTGTACACTTATTATGAGTTGTTTTCACTATTGAACAATCGTTTGTTGCTAATGAACTGGAAGGAAGGGAATAATAGTTGATGAAGTAGTTCTTATTGAAATTTTCTTTAAGAAAGTAGATCCTTCTTCTTGTACTGTTTTGGATTTTGGATGGAAGTGGCATTCGGGTTTACTTTGAGTAATTGAGCTCGAACTAAAGGAAGTTTAAGCAATATTATCATTGCTGTACCTTTTCAGGAGTAGAAACTAAACGAATACGTGTTGGGTATTCGTGAAATAGGAAAAAGATAACTGTTTTTCCTTCTTAAGTTATCTATGGATTTCGTTTCTCCTTGTTGAAAGAATAAGGTGGTTTCACTTTGTGTTATAATGTTGTTTGGTCTTCCTATACGGACTGTTGATACAATTACAACTTGATTGTATTCTGTGCAAAGAATGATTAAATTTCTTGATACTGCAAAGGAAAAATTGATTTCATTGCGTCTTATATTTGAGGTTTACCCTTCTGTTTGGAACTGTTTTGTGAATGCAAACTTGACTTGGATTTCTATTTTGAATTAATGGAAAATTTGGGATCTAACTTGTCTTCTGAGTCTGCTCTGGCTGTACCGAGCTCATATAATTAACACCTGGTTCGGGTTTATTTTTATAGAGGTATTGACAGTTGAATATGAGTTGTTTGTGGTATTGGATTGAATGGTACAGGCTATGAGAGTTTGTTTTTTGATAAGAACGACTGTTCTGTTATCCTTATAATGAGCTGTCTTGTTTGAGATGAACACGGGTTAAGTGTTTGATTTCCTTTCGAACAAAATGGTGTTTCATAGTGAAATTAAAGGGAAATGAATTCGTCTTCTGTTGCTGTTCTGACGTGGTGAAATTCATAGTCAATGTGAATATTCAAATTGCTGTAGGTAACAGCAATGGGTAAAATGTTGTTTTGAACGGGATACGTTCATAGGATTAAGTAATCATGCGATTCATTGACTACATGATTTAATTACTGTTTGTCTGATTAGCATATAGTGAAAGAAATATGGTATCCTTTATTATGGCAAATATATGGTATGCAACCTTATATTGTTTGACCTTGGTTGTACCTAATGTTGTACTAATCTGTTTCGGATCTTTATATGAGTCTGATTCAAATGAAGTATGGATATGAATGGTGAATTCTTCCCTGTTTTCATTTAAAGTTGATTATAAATGAAATTATCCTTGCTGCCGGAAAGTGAATTCCGAATGGATTTTGTAAGTTTCACTCTGAACTGTTATCTTGAATTGTCTTTCGTTTGGATTCCACTATTAGGACAGACATGTGAAAGAAATAGAGATATGAATGAATGACTTGGAAAAATGATCTTTCTTCTTTCATTTAGTTGGAAACCTGGAATTCGTGAATAATGAATTTTATAGTGCTTAGATGGGAACAACTATATGCATTGCTGTTTGCTTTCTTGTCTGTACTTGAATGCTTTGAATTTAATATGCTTCATGAACGGAAAGGAAAGTAATGAATTTATATTTCAGTTAGTTTCATCCTTTGCATTTGCTATTAATGAAAGGCATGGAAAGGATAACTGGATGCTATAGGCAGCAAGCTACTTGTATTCCTAACTTTACAAATATTGTAAATTGATACTTGCAATGATTATGTGGGAACGGGACAGTAGTCCCTTGGCTGATTGTGATGATAGTTTGATAGTTCAGTTGTTATGCTCATCTTTCTTCTGTGCCTATTTCGTGATTGATGTTTAACTGTCGTTTCATAAAAGCAGGGTTCTTTTATTGAAATAGTTAGTTGAAGCACCCTATTTTAAGGATAAGTGCTTAATATGCTCAGTTCATTGAACTGACCCGTGTAATTCATTTTGCAGATGGAATTGGATTAGAATGAAGACTTGGCTGTTTTCTGATGCTTTTTGATTTGAGAATGAATTGTAATTGTTGCTTTTATTCCTCTTCGAGGAACTGTGAAAAGAAGAAAATATATTCTTCTGTCCATGAGTTGTATGGATGTTTTGTATAAACTATGCCCAACCCGCTGGATTGGCAAATGTACAAATTATGACTCGAAATATTGAATACAATTACAAGTGTGATATTTTCAATAATTATATCAGTTTGATATTGCTGGTTAAATTGGAAATATGATGTTATTTCTTGATTTGGAATTGTTTCATTGTCCTTGGATGGATGCTGAATTGAAACTGATGTCTATTCTTACTTAAATGCAACTTTTAAGTTGAAAATGCAATTAATTCATACTTGGGTAAAGATGATTTTTTAATTGACATTAAAAAGGATTAAGAAGAGTATGATTCCATAATCAGAAGGTATTCAGGATTAGCTTAGGAGCTAAGGAATATCAATTCAACTTCGGAGTAATTGAACTTCGCTTTCGAACTCCATTAATGATCCTGTTTGATAAAATTTAGAATAAAGGTTATAGGATAAATATATCCATAACTAATGGACCTTAACTATATAACATTAAGGAGAACAAATGAATTCATTTCTCGAAGTTTAGACCTCATTTGAATGACGTCTAATAAGTTAATATTCTGAAATTAGTTGCAATTGGAAAAATCTTGGCTAAGTTTAATAGGTTAAACTTATCACGTTCGTCGGTACGGACTGCTTAATCCAATGATTAAGAAATAAACCAAGTAAGGAATTGTAGCCCTTCGATACGAAGGTGAAGATACATAACAAACTAATGGACGGTTTAGTCCCTCTTAGTTATATACAACTGCAACAGAAACGAGGATCAAGGGATCAACACGAATGCTGAAAGTTGATTTTAATTATTAACTCGTGGCTAAGTCACTTGAGCAGGATGTGTATTCTCGATGGGTGGATTCTGTAGGACATTGGCATACGCCAGCTACAGCAAGGTGTTTTCATGAAGACGGGGTCTTCATGACGACACAATGTTGCAGCTGACATATAGCAATGCCCTCCCGAATTAAAACATCTAGAATATATAGGCTGAATGTGTAGATCTTAGCAGGGGATAGGGTATGATCTGGTATACGGAGTGACTCCGGAATACTAAAGATAAATAGACACATGGAGTCGTGGGGTAACGACACCGTATGTCTGCGTATCTTTAGTTACCAGGAGTGCCTTCCTATACCCGTTCATATTACTAGCTGGAATTAAAAGTTTAAAACTGACCTTAAACGATGAGGACTGGTAGGAGCCAAGAAAGACCATTCTAGATAACAAGTGAAGTGAAGTGAAGGATGTATTCCGTAGATGTGTATCACATCCAAGAATATGATCATGCAAAGTATGTAAAAATCTTTGGCCAAAGTATCGCAATTACTGGTTGCGTTGTCCTTATCACTTAATTTAAGATGTAGGATGTCAGATGAATATCAGTAACAGATATTCAGATAGGCTTCTTAAATGGATCAATTCGATAACCGGGAAAGGTTATGAGAACAGGTATATATAATATACTATGCATAAACGAACATGAAGGATCGGTTGTTGCCAAGTCATGAAATGAAGGATCGTTGAAACTTCGAGCCATGAAAATGGAAGATCGGCAGTTCATCGAATCATTTACAGCAGCATATAGAATCTGTTATAAGATTGAATGGCATTGAATGTGTGTTCCATATTGTAAATATGCGAACAGGGAACATTCGCTTTTAAAAAGAAATTGTGTGATCCAAACTGTGTTGTTTGGGCAGAGAACAATTATTAAAACTTGAACGTGTGTTTGAATTTCATAATTCATAACAGTGAACGTTATCAAAAAAAAAAAAAAAAAAATTCCCTTGTTCTGGTGTTTTGAAATGAGGATGTTACATTAAGGTCTAACCTATGTTTCTAACCTAACTAATGATCATGGATGAAAGGGACCTATGAAGGGGTGCGAGCCATGGGCGGTAAATGAGATGCATAAGTATGAATGACAAGGGATTTGGTGGAAGTTTCAAATGGCTAGTGGAATCTGACGTGGCAGAGTCGCCAAATCTGGAAATGGTCTTTGGTTTGTTTTTGTCCATCGCCAACTATGGCAGTCGGTGGCAATGGAGATTGAGCGGGAATTTCAGAGTTAATGCAATTAAGGAACTCAGTTTCCAAGCACGGATTGCTCGGGAAGGCATGCAAAATGGAAAACTAGTTGGTTGTTTGGTTTTCCATACGCTCCAGTTTTCTCTTTGTTTGATCACTGGTTCTTTGAACCAGTCTACTTGGTGTTGCATGGAAACTATGAGAATAACTAGCTCTTTTCTCTATCGAGGAAAGTTTATAAGGCATGGAAATAACAAATTATTGTTGTTGAATTTAACGTGGAAGAAGAGGAGAAGGCTCGAGCTCTTTCAGAGGTCTTCTTCGGATTTTTAAGTGACATTACCAGGCATGTTAGGCCCTAACTTTTAAAAATCTTGCTTTCCTTCAAATGATTTCATTAGAACAACTCTGTTCAGATGATTTTTGGTCCAGTTGGTTTTTATGTTAGCATTGTATGAATTAGTTTGTTGTATCTTCATGCTGGTTCGATTATTCAGTCGAACCCTTGCTGGGTGTACATTTTGTTTCGTACGGTTGAATTATCTTGCTGTGTTTTGCATTTCGGTTAGATTTCGTAGAAATGCTTGCAAGGATAATGTACGAGTTCGACTCTGTTGGAGTCCATGAAAAGTTTTCTTGGTTGATATTGATTTCTATAGGAGCCTTGCTGTTTACACTTGTTGAAACTGATACAGTTGGAATTCTTGGAAATAGATAGTATCTTTCTACTTCAATAGAAGTTTATTTGAGAATACTAAATGGGTACGATTCCTTTTTGAGTCCTTGAAAAGTAACATACATTTCTACTTTTGTAGGAGTTCAGTCGTGAATTCTGTATGTTATTGATACAGTTGGAATTCTTGAATTTAATATGTATCTTGTATTTCTACTTCAGTAGAAGTTTATTTGTGAATACTACATGGGTTCGACTCCTTTTGAATCCTTGAATCGTATATTATGTTTTTCTCTTCTGTATAAAGATCAGTTGTGAATACTGTGGTTATTAACTTAGTTGGAGTCCTGGATATGTAACCAGTGTTTTGACTTCTGTATAATCTTGGTTGTGAATACTTATTGATATTGGCTCTGTTGGAGTCCTTAATATGTATCTTGTATTTATACTTCTGTAGAAGTTTAGTTGTGAAGACTGTTGGTGTTGAATTAGTTGGAAACCTTGAATGTTTTCGTATGAATTCGACTATTGTTCTAGTCCACGCTGTGTTTACTTTTTAAACTTGACTCTGTATGAGTCCTTGCTGTATTCGTATTATCTCGGCTTGGATGAAACTTTGTTGAAAATAATGATATGATGATGACTTTTATGAAGATCTTGTTGAGGTTATTATTTCTTGAAAACGACTTCTAATTTACACCCATGTTGTATAAACGTAGGGATTTGCTTAGTTGAATGAAGCTGTGCATATTGTGTTTCAACTCTGCGTGAATGTCAATGTATTTCATATGGAAATGTTAATTGTTATAATGTGATCTTGTTTCAAGTTTGACTAAAACAAAGAGCTCTCTATTGTGCCATGATAGGCGATGGCGTTGGATATTTTTCATGTTTGTTGAATAATATGGAAATTTTTATTGAGCCTATTGGAGTTTGATTATTTATTAATGCTTGTTGCGTGAACTCTTGAATAGTTTAGTAGCTACAGGTGATTTTTTTGGATTTAGATGGAACTGTAGTTCTTCTGGTAATCCCGACTGTTTAGTCACAGGTGTAAATAAATATTTATAAAACTAAAGGAGTCGGTACAGTCCAGAATGTTATTGATTTAGCATTCTGATGGACCTTGTTCTTTCTTCTTGACTGTAATTTATATGTTGATGTATATGGTAAATGGAATAGGAAAAATTCTCTCTCCTTGACAGGAAAACTTGTGTGCTTTCTTCTTGCATCCTTTTGCGATCTCTATGGTAGGGGCATATCAAGAATAAACTGAGTTATTGTATGGAGAAACTGGTATAAAATGTGTGTTGTTGTATAAATGGGTATACTTGTCAATACCATTGAAATGTGTTATGATGATAAAATAATTAAGACAGTGAGCTTGTTGAATGTTTTAATTACCTTGAGAAATTGTTAAAAACAATTTTGTAGGAGTTTTGCTGTCTTAGATTGGTTGTATTCATTTGTTCTTAGTCTCTAACATATAAGATGAATAGCCTGACTTATGTTTGGAGTTGAATAAATGATTTCATTTAAACAGGTTGTTTAATGAGAACAATTGGTGGATTGCAATTGTTTTAAGAATTAGTGCTTATCATGCTCAGTTCACCGAACTGACCCATGTTGACAATTTTTGCAGATGGTTGCCGTAAGTGGTAAAGGCACGCAGATCTGATATGATGCTCAGATCGTTTAATTTGGTTTTATGATGAATTTCAATTTGATTCTCTAAATGTACTACTTGAAGAATGATGTTCTTTTGCTATTGAGTATTGTATCCAATATGTTGAATGCATAAAATGTATTTGTATAGCTTAGAAATGAATGGAATGAGGTATTTGTTACTTATGTGTTGCATTTGTATCATGAGGGATTGATCTTCTTCGATTCGAATGATTTTAAGAGCATTGTTATTATTGTATATCTTGGAGAGATTTGTGATTATCTAAGTAAGATTTGCAAGGTTATGTGACTGAATACTTATGATTGTTTAGTAGTTCTATTATGATCTAGTTAAAGCTAATTGTAATTTAGATCATTGATTTTTGAGAAGCTCACGTTAAAATAAACCCTTTCAGGAAGCTGAACGGGAAGAGTAATCTGTTACTCTCTAACCTTGATCTAAGTCAAGACAACATACTGAATGTTTCTAAAATCACTATATCTTAACACTAATAATTAAGATATATTTCAGTTTTAAGATCTGGAATAAACCCAAAAGGGATAAGTTAGTAATCTTATGAGAAGACTTAGGGTTACTACCCAATTTCGTAGATTAAGAGTATTGTGAAACAATGATCTCCTTGTTGAGACCTCAATCTTATTAAACTTCCCTTTGTGGAATGGGTCTTAATAAGAAAGGCAATTTTAAGATGAGGAACCCAGGGGTTGGGAAAAGACTACCCTAAAAAGGAGTGTCTTAGAGTATGATTTAAACTCCACGTAAGTAACACCTTAAAGTTTAGTAGATCTTATCGAGGTGGATTTGAAGGTTGATGGCACAAGTCGATTGCAAGGTTGTACCTTCGAGAAGATTAGGATCTTCTCGAAGCTACAACAATGCAGGTGACTTATGGCGTCACCCTTTGCATTGATCGTCAAGATTTACTCCTTAAACTTGAACAAGTTTTTACTCCGGGACTGGTTACCGACATGGTCATGTTATGAGGCTGCCCTGGAGACTTGGGGTACCTTGAGACACAGGGTTAACTAGGGTTGACCCAGTATGTCAGAGTATCCCTAGTTCTCGAGAGCATCCTTATAACGTTGCCATATTATTAATCCCTTTCTGAGTGAATAACTTGGGGCAGGAGAGACTGACAAAAGTCAGTATAAGACATTCTATATAACAAAGGAATGGGGTGAAGGACGTATTCTAGATTGATGAGTATGCCGTCAAGGAATACGAGACATAAGCATTATGTTTCAAATCTTTGGCCAAAGTATTGCAAGCTACTAATTGCGTTGTCCTATGTCACCTAGTCTAAGGGACGAGATGCCGATGAATAATGGTAACAATTATTCAGATAGGTTCCTTAGACAGAGCATTCTGAATCCCAGATTAGGGAAGAGAACCGCAAGAGTGATGTGTTAGATTAAAAACGCCAACTCTTGATACTCATGAATAGATCGGTAGATTATCGAGTCATGGAATGAATAGATCGGGGGTACTCCGAGTCATTACAGCTGCATATGGTTATCTGTTATAAGAATGGTTGTTTGATTTGTGAGTTCTAAATTATGTATTTAGAACTAGGAAGCATTTATTAAATAAAATAAAATAAAAAAATTACTTGTTCTAATGTATAAAAATGAGGATGTTACATCTTGGTATCAAAGCTGAAGGTTGCAGCTCTTGGACCTATTGTGTCCATAATCTGATAAAAACCTAAATTTTCTTGTAACAGAAAATGGTTAGAACAAGGGGGAACATTGCGAATAATGCTCCACCTGAAGGAGGCGTAGCAACAACCCAAAAGCTTGATGAGATCCTTGCTGCCCTATTGGACACAAGATATCGTTTAGCTATACTTGAACAGCAAGTAATGGGAAATGAGGAGGAAGATGAAGCTGGTAATAATAATCAACAACCTCATGAGGAAAACCCTGATATGGGTGTTAATATTAATGCTGGAAATGCACCTGTCCAACCAGAAAACAAAAAGGCCAGGTTGGCAGCAAAACTCACTAATGATATAAAAAGGATAAGCCCACCTAAATATGATGGCACCACATTAGGTGATGGAGCTGAGAACTGGCTCAGCGAAATGGAGAAGTAATTTGCAATAAGAAACTTCTCAGAGGAAACCAAAGCTATTTGGGGAGCCTATCAGCTTTGCCACGAAGTATCTTCGTGGTGGGATAACCGTAAAGCTGAGCTAAATATTGATGAGACCAATATTACTTGGGATCAATTTAAGGGCTATTTTAGGCAACGTTGGCTGCCACAACTTTTCTATGATCAGAAAATGACAGAATTCCAGAACTTAGCTCAAGGGAAGCTAACGGTAACTGAATACTGGGAGCGGTTTACAAAACTCCTCAAGTATGTACCGCAGTATCAAACTGACGAGAAGTTCAGAATATGGAAATTCATCATGGGACTGAATCCCATGATAGGGGGAGAGGTCGATGTTCACAGTCCAACCACTATGGAAGGAGTTGTTGAAAAGGCCATAAGACAAGAATAGAAATTAAAGGCTATTTTTGCTCATAAAGAGGAAGTGCGGAAGAAGATTGCAAACCCTTCTTCAACTTCACTTGCACCCAAAAAGGGACCATAGAAAAAGTTTGGAAACAAAAGTAAGTTTCCAGGGGATAATAGTAAGAAAGCAGTAGCAAATAAGCCTGCTGGAAATGTAAGGGATAATTTTGCCAAAAATTATAACAATGGGCAGAAGCCCTATGGAGGACAACGTGATAATTACAAGGTTGGAGGCAATTTTGAGCCTAAAAAGGGACCTGTAGGAGGCTATTACAATTATGGCAAAGACCACTAAGCAAATCAGTGCCCTTTGAAGAAGGATGAACGTAATCAGCAGCATAAGATACATGCTGCAGTAGCAGACAAGCAAGCTAAAAAGCAGGTGACACCTATAGAAGTTCCGGGTAAGTTATTTGGCATACCTGTCACTATTCTTTTTGATACAGGATCTACTGAATGTTTTTTTTCTAATAAACTTGATTCTAAACTTAAGAGAAAAGCTGGAAAAATGGATAAATCTTGGATTGTACATTGTGGTAATAACTCTATTCATACAGTGAGTATGTGTCTTTTTGGGGCAGTCCTTGACTTACCTAACTTTTCCATGGAAGTTGACCTCTATGTCACACCTTTGGGATCTTATGACATTGTCATTGGTGTCAATTGGTTAGCTGAACATAAAGCAAAAGTAAACTGTTATGAAAAGAATATAAAATGTTTAGATGATCGGCTGAAATCAGCAGAGATTCAAGGTGTGAAACGTGAAATTTCAATTAGAAAACTATCAGCTATGTAGCTTAAAAAGGCTAAAAACAAAGGATGCACCCTTTATGCAGTAAAGATATCTAAATTTTCAGAAGAAGATGGTGATTCCATGAAATGATTTCCTCTGTTGCAAAATTTCAAAGACGTTTTTCTGGAGGAATTACTAGGTTTACCACCCAAGAGGGAATTTGACTTCACCATCGAAATCAAACCAGGAACGGAACCTATTTCCAAAGCACCTTATTGAATGACTACTACAGAGTTAGTCGAGCTTAAAGCACAATTGCAAGAACTTTTTTCTAAAGGTTTGATTAGACCAAGTGTTTCGCCTTGGGGAGCACCAGTAATATTTGTGAAAAAGAAGGATGGAACACTTAGGCTATGTATTGATTATCAGATGTTGAACAAAGCAACAATCAAGAACAGATACCCACTTCCAAGGATCGATGATCTATTTGATCAGATCGTGGGGCAGCGGTTTATTCTAAGATAGATCTTCAATCTGGTTATCATCAGCTAAGGATTAGAGAAGAAGATATTCATAAAATAGCTTTCCGAACAAGGTAAGAACATTATGAATTCACAGTTCTACCCTTTGGATTAACTAATGCACCCGCAGCTTTTATGAACTTAATGAATAATATCTTTCAAGAATATTTGGACAAGTTTGTACTTGTATTCTTAGACGATATTCTCATTTATTCTAAAAGTGTTGAGGAGCACAATGAGCATTTGAAGATAGTTTTGGGAATTTTGAGAAAAAGAAAGTTGTATGGTAAGTTATCCAAATGTTCTTTCTTTGATTCAGAAGTTCACTATTTGGGTCATGTCATTAGCAAGGAAGGAATTGCTATGGATCCTTCAAAAATAGTGGCAATAACTGAGTGGCCTGCACCAAAGAATGTGCACGAAGTAAGAAGCTTCATGGGTCTTGCTGGTTATTATAGAAAATTTGTTAAGGATTTTTCTAAAGTGGCTGCACCGATAACTTCATTGCAGAAGAAGGATAAGAAATTTATTTGGAATGATAAGTGCAAAATGGCTTTCAAAAGTCTGAAAAGCTAGTTGACTTCCGCACCTATATTAGCTATACCAGACCCTAATGGGAGCTTTAATGTTGTAACGGATGCTTCTGGGGAAGGCCTTGGAGGTGTTTTGTTACAAAATGATCAAGTCATAGCATATGAAAGTAGAAAAATTAAGTTACATGAGCTGAATTATGCTCCTCATGATTTGGAGCTTGTTGCCATTGTTCATGCGCTTCAAGTCTGGAGACACTATTTACTTGGGAAACCTTTTGAGTTGAAAACTGATCACTTAGGAGTGAAATATATTTTCACTCAGCCTAATCTAAATGCCAGACAAAGAAGGTGGTTAGAGTTTTTATCCCAATATGATTTTGATATTAGCTACATCAAAGGGAAAGAGAATAGAGTAGCAGATGCTCTAAGTCGTAGGAGGCACATTTCTACTCTTATAACATTAAGAACTCAGTTTAAGGATGAGGTAAAAAGTGCCTCAGAATCTGATATATACTTTCAGCAAGTAAAAGCAGCACTTGCTGCAGAACCTAATGATGAAAGGTATAAGGGATTTCATTTTGATAATGAAGGAATCTTACGTTATGAAAACAAGGTATACATACCTATGTTGAACGATTTGAGAAACTAGTTGTTAGTTGAATTTCATAATTTGCCTTTCTCTGGACACCCGGGTATCACAAAAATGCTTGCTGATCTGAAACAACAATACTTTTGGAAAGGTATGAAAAAGGATGTCAATGATTTTGTGACTCATTGTCTAGAATGTCAGCGGGTTAAGGTAGAACACATGCACCATGCTGGACTATTATATCCTCATAGCATACCGTAGTACAAATGGCAAGTAATAAGCATGGACTTTGTACAAGGGTTACCTATGTCCAGGAATAAACATGATGTTATCCTAGTAGTTGTGGATAAACTAACTAAGGTAGCTCATTTCATCACTAGAAATCTAAAGGATGATTCACCAGTGCTGGCCAAAAGATTCGTACATGAAATTTTCAGGTTACATGGTGTACCAGAATTGATTATATCTGACAGGGATCCTAGAATGACATCAAGATTTTGGCAAACGCTTAATACAGCTCTTGGAACGAAACTAACCTTCAGTTTTACATATCATCTGGAAACGGATGGACAAACTGAGAGAGTAAATCAAGTGTTGGAAGACATGTTGCGAATGTATTGCATGGATCAACAGTATAAATGGGAAGAGTATCTTCCATTAGTTGAATTCGCATACAACAACACTTACCACTCATCTCTTAAAATGGCACCATTTGAAGCACTTTATGGAAGGAAGTGCAGAACCCCTATTAGCTGGGATAGTGTTGAGGATAGAGTGGTAATTGGACCAGAGATCCTCACTGAAATGGAACAGCAAGTTAAGTTGATTCGTGAATGATTAAAGGAAGTAGCAGATAGACAGAAGAGCTATGCTAACCTTAAGCGGGTTGATCGAAGGTTTGAGCTTGGTGAGAAGGTTTTTCTTCGTGTTAAACCTAGGAAGAGTTCTATAACATTTGGCAAGGCTACCAAGTTGTCACCTCATTTCGTGGGACCTTTCGAAATTATCAAAATAATCAATCTTGTAGCTTATCGATTAGCATTACCACCTGCTTTGTCTCGCATGCATGATGTTTTCCATATTTCTTTACTTAAGAAATATGTTTCAAATTTGTCACATGTTTTAAATTGGAATTCCTTGCAGGTCCAAGACCCAAGAATAATCGTGGTTAAACCCACACGAGTGCTGGAAACTCACCAATTACATTTGAGAAATTGTGAAATACAGCAATGTAAGGTCCAGTGGGACCAGTTTAACAAAGAAAGTGTAACTTGGGAAAATCTGGAAGATATGAAAATTGCTTTTCCTTTTCTTTTTCAACAGAATGAAATTTGTTGACAAAACATTTTTTTTTATGAACTTATCTTTTTCAGGTTTATATGAAAGCCAGATTGAGGCAAACATTATTCAGGCTGAATAAAATTTATCGTGACATTGATTTCTGGAACTATTCAAGTTGTAAATAGTCACATTGTTTTGTGAACTAATAAATTGGTTGACTTGAAGTTTAATCAAATATGTAATCATCGGGACGATGAATCTTTTAGGAGGGAAGCATTTAACACTCTGAACTATTGTTACTTCCTCCTGAGCATTCAAGTGTTGATATATGATTTCTTTTGTAAAAAGGATGTGTTCCTTTGATTGTGAAGTCATGCTTGATATGGATTGTATCTTCTTTGCTCTTGAAGATCTTTGACTGAGCCAGGATATGCTTGGAATCTTTTATTTCTTTCATTTTTGCACCTGAGTTTAATCTAATTTCGGAATGAATTGTCGATTTACCCGTCTATATGACTCAGCCTTGGATCAGTGGCATTGATCCAAGAGATGTTTTAATTTTATTCGGGATGAACAAAAATTATAGACCTTACGAAGGTTGCAAGGTCTGAATGTGTTGAATAAGCAATTCTGGAGTCTAACTCAGGCTGATCGTGTTAAATTAATTGGTTCCCGATATTGTAATATCATGAAGGTCTAGACCTTGAGCTAGGTAATAAATTCTGATATATTTATGGCTAGCTTATTATCAAGGCTGGATTGAATCCATTTCGGGAATGTATATCTGTTGGTTCTTATACTGAACGATTCTATTTGTTAGACCTAGACTGGTTCTATTAAGGTTAATAACCTAAACCTAAACTATAACCTATGGGTTGGATTAGTGCTAATCTAACCTAGCCCTAAACTATAAGCTAAATGTTTTAAGGTTACTAACCTAGTGCTAAGGAGGTTAGACTAAGTATCACCTTAAGGTCTAACCTATGTTTCTAAACTAACTAATGATCATGGATGAAAGGGAATTATAAAGGGGTGTGAGCCATGGGCGGTAGTTTCTATGGTATTAAATGAGATGGATAAGTATGAAGGACAAGGGATTTGGTGGAAGTTTCAAACGACTAGTGGAATCTGACGTGGCAGAGTCGCTAAATCTGGAAATGGTCTTTGGTTTGTTTTTGTCCATCGCCAACTATGGCGGTCGGTGGCAATGGAGATTGAGCGGGAATTTTAGAGTTAATGCAATTAAGGAACTCAATTTCCAAGCGCGGATTGCTCGGGAAGGCATACAAAATGGAAAACTAGTTGGTTGTTTGGTTTTCCATACGCTCCGGTTTTCTCTTTGTTTGATCACTGGTTCTTCGAACCAATCTACTTGGTGTTGCATGGAAACTATGAGAATAACTAGCTCTTTTCTCTATCGAGGAAAGTTTATAAGGCATGGAAAAAACAAATTATTGTTGTTGAATTTAACATGGAAGAAGAGGAGAAGGCTCGAGCTCTTTCAGAGGTCTTCTTTAGATTTTTAAGCAACATTACCAGGCATGTTAGGCCCTAACTTTTAAAAAAATTGCTTTCCTTCAAATGATTTCATTAGAACAACTCTGTTCAGATGATTTTTGGTCCAGTTGGTTTTTGTGGTAGCATTGTATGAATTAGTGTGTTGTATCTTCATGCTGGTTCGATTATTCAGTCGAACCCTTGCTGGGTGTACATTTTGTTTCGTACGGTTGAATTATCTTGCTGTGTTTTGCATTTCGATTAGATTTCGTAGAAATGCTTGCAAGGATAATGTGCGAGTTCGACTCTGTTAGAGTCCATGAAAATTTTTCTTGGTTGATATCAATTTCTGTAGGAGCCTTGCTGTTTACACTTGTTGAAACTGATGCAGTTGGAATTCTTGGAAATAGATAGTATCTTTCTACTTCAGTAGAAGTTTATTTGAGAATACTAAATGGGTACGATTCCTTTTTGAGTCCTTGAAAAGTAATATACGTTTCTACTTCTGTAGGATTTCAGTCGTGAATTCTTTATGTTATTGATACAGTTGGAATTCTTGAATTTAATATGCATCTTGTATTTCTACTTCAGTAGAAGTTTATTTGTGAATACTACATGGGTTCGACTCCTTTTAAATCCTTGAATCCTATATTATGTTTTTCTCTTATGTATAAAGCTCAGTTGTGAATACTATGGTTATTGACTCAGTTGGAGTCCTAGATATGTAACCAGTGTTTCGACTTCTGTATAGGCTTGGTTGTGAATACTTATTGATATTGGCTCTGTTGGAGTCCTTAATATGTATCTTGTATTCAGACTTCTGTAGAAGTTTAGTTGTGAAGACTGTTGGTGTTGAATTAGTTGGAAACCTTGAATGTTTTCGTATGAATTCGACTACTGATCTAGTCCACGCTGTGTTTACTTTTTAAACTCGACTCTGTATGAGTCCTTGTTGTATTTGTATTATCTCAGCTTGGATGAAACTTTGTTGAAAATAATGATATGATGATGACTTTTATGAATATCTCGTTGAGGTTATTATTTCTTGAAAATGACTTCTAATTTACACCCATGTTGTATAAACGTAGGGATTTTCTTAGTTAAATGAAGCTGTGCATATTGTGTTTCGATTCTGCGTGAATGTCACTGTATTTCATATGGAAACGTTAATTGTTTTAATGTGATCTTGTTTCAAGTTTGACTGAAACAAAGAGCTCTTAGCTGTGCCATGACAGGCGATGGTGTTGGATTTTTTTCATGTTTGTTGAATAATATGGAAAGTTTTATTGAGCCTATTGGAGTTTGATTATTTATTAATGCTTGTTGTGTGAACTCTTGAATAGTTTAGTAGCTACAGGTGATTTTTTTTGGATTTAGATGGAACTGTAGTTCTTCTGGTAATCTCGACTGTTTAGTCACAGGCGTAAATAAATATGTATAAAACTAAAGGAGTCGGTACAATTCAGAATGTTATTGATTTAGGATTCTAATGGACCCTGTTCATTCTTCTTGACTATAATTTATATGTTGATGTATATGGTAAATGGAATAGGAAAAATTCTCTCTCCTTAACAGGAAAACTTGTGTGCTTTGTTCTTGCATCCTTTTGCGATTTCTATGGTAGGGGCATAACAAGAATAAACTGAGTTATTGTATGGAGAAACTGGTATAAAATGTGTGTTGTTGTATAAATGGGTATACTTGTCAATACCATTGAAATGTGTTATGATGATAAAATAATTAAGACAGTGAGCTTGTTGAATGTTTTAATTGCCTTGAGAAATTGTTAAAAACAATTTTGTAGGAGTTTTGATGTCTTAGATTGGTTGTATTCATTTGTTCTTAGTCTCTAACATATAAGATGCATAGCCTGACTTATGTTTGGAGTTGAATAAATGGTTTCATTTAAACAGGTTGTTTAATGAGAACAATTGGTGGATTGCAATTGTTTTAAGAATTAGTGCTTATCATGCTCAGTTCACCGAACTGACCCATGTTGACAATTTTTGCAGATGGTTGCTGTAAGTGGTAAAGGCACGCAGGTCTGATATGATGATCAGATCATTTAATTTGGTTTTATGATGAATTTCAATTTGATTCTCTAAATGTACTACTTGAAGAACGATGTTCTTTTGCTATTGAGTATTGTATCTAATATGCTGAATGCATAAAATGTATTTGTATAGCTTAGAAATGAATGGAATGAGGTATTTGTTACTTATGTGTTGCATTCGTATCATGAGGGATTGATCTTCTTCGGTTCGAATGATTTTAAGAGCATTGTTATTATTGTATATCTTGGAGACATTTGTGATTATCTAAGTAAGCTTTGCAAGGTTATGTGACTGAATACTTATGATTGTTTAGTAGTTCTATTATGATCTATTTAAAGCTAATTGTAATTTAGATCACTGATTTTTGAGAAGATAGGGTTAAAATAAACCCTTTCAGGAAGCTGAACGGGAAGAGTAATCTGTTACTCTCTAACCTTGATCTAAGTCAAGAAAACGTAATAAATTTTTCTAAAATCACTATATCTTAACACTAATAATTAAGATATATTTCAGTTTTAAGATCTGGAATAAACCCAAAAGGGATAAGTTAGCAATCTTATGAGAAGACTTGGGGTTACTACCCAATTTCGTAGATTAAGAGTATTGTGAAACAATGATCTCCTTGTTGAGACCTCAATCTTATTAAACTTCTCTTTGTGGAATGGGTCTTAATAAGAAAGGCAATTTTAAGATGAGGAACCCAGGGGTTGGGAAAAGACTACCCTAAAAAGGAGTGTCTTAGAGTATGATTTAAACTCCACGTAAGTAACACCTTAAAGTTTAGTAGATCTTATCGAGGCGGATTTGAAGGTTGATGGCACAAGTCGATTGCAAGGTTGTACCTTCGAGAAGATTAGGATCTTCTCGAAGATACAACAATGTAGGTGACTTATGGTGTCACCCTTTGCATTGATCGTCAAGATTTACTAATTAAACTCGAACAAGTTTTTACTCCGGGACTGGTTACCGACATGGTCATGTTATGAGGCTGCCCTGGAGACTCAGGGTACCTTGACACATAGGGTTAACTAGGGTTGACCCAGTATGTCAGAGTATCCCTAGTTCTCGAGAGCATCCTTATAATGTTGCCATATTATTAATCCGTTTCTGAGTGAATAACTTGGGGCAGGAGAGACTGACAGAAGTTAGTATAAGACATTCTACATAACAAAGGAATGAGGTGAAGGACATATTCCAGATTGACGAGTATGCTGTCAAGGAATACGAGACATAAGAATTATGTTTCAAATCTTTGGCCAAAGTATCGCAAGCTGCTGATTGCATTGTCCTATGTCACCTAGTCTAAGGGATGAGATGCCGATGAATAATGGTAACAATTATTCAGATAGGTTCCTTGGACAGAGCATTCTGAATCCCAGATTAGGGAAGAGAACCGCAAGAGTGATGTGTTAGATCAAAAACGCCAACTCTTGATACTCATGAATAGATCGGTAGATTACCGAGTCATGGAATGAATAGATTGGGGGTACTCTGAGTCATTACAACTGCATATGGTTATCTGTTATAAGAATGGTTGTTTGATTTGTGAGTTCTAAATTATGTATTTAGAACCAGGAAGCATTTATCAAAAAAAAAAAAAATTTACTTGTTCTAATGTATAAAAATGAGGATGTTACAGTGTGCATGTGAGTGTTTGTGCGTTTTCTTGTGCGGGTGTGTATGCATATGTGTGAGCATTTGTGTGTGTGCGAGTGCATGTGCATGTGCGTGTATGCGTGTGTGCGTGTGTGCGTGTGTGTGCGTGTGCTTGTGCGTGTGTGTGTGTGTGTGTGTGTGCGCGTGTGTGCGTGTGCTTGTGCATGTGTGTGTGCTTGTGCGTGAGTGTGTGCGTGTGCGTGATGGTGTGCTTGTGCATGTGCGTGTACGTGTGCATGTGCATGTGTGTGTGAATGTGCATGTGCCTTTGCATGTGTGTGTGTGTGTGTGTGTGTGTGTGTGTGTGTGTGTGTGTGTGTGTGTGTGTGTGTGCGTGTGCGTGTGTGTGTTCGTGTGAGTGTGCATGTTCATGTACGTGTGTGTGTGCGTGTCTAAGTGCGCGTGTGATTGTTTCCATTTGTGCATGTTTGTGGGCAATTGTCTGTGCGTGTGCGTGTGCATGTGTGTGTGTGTCTTCATGAGCGGTTTTGTTTGACTGTGTATGTGTGTGTGCATGTGCGTGTGCATGTGTGCACGTGCACATGCGCGCGCACGCGTGTGTGTGTGTGCATGTTCTTGTTGCAAATCAGCAGCACCCCTGGATGTAAATCAAGTTTCTAAGTTGATGTTTCATGCATCCAGTGTGATTGCACAACATTAAAACCTCTCTCCAAGTGTGGGACTTGTAAAATGAGAGAGGAATCTCCAGATTAGAGGCTGGTTCCTCAAACTCCTCTGATCAAATCCATTATTTGCACAACTACAGAGGTTCAGATCCTAATTTTATCTTAATTTGTAAGGAGATAGGGATAAGAAATGCAAAAATTAAAACTAAACTGATAAGGGTGATACACCAAAGGAGTGGTGAGCACTTCTTGCTCATGTAAATTGACACAAATCAGAAATTACAACATAAAACATCATGCACAGGTTGATAAGTTGTAAACAAGGGTTTGAAATGAAGCAAACAACACATACAAAGGACTGAAAGCATTCACAGAGCCTGCATTGTGATTTTCAACATCAAAATCCTTGTATTCCAACACCAAAGAGGTAGAAAACCCTGTTACAATCCCTGGAAGGTTTGATACTTGCCAAAATCACTTGTTGAAAGTGAAAACAGAAGCTTACTGTGTAAAAAAAGTGTTCCCCCCTTTGAAAAATGAGCCAAATCTGGCTTTTACAGTACATGGGTCGAGCCCAGGATAGAGAAAACATGAAAAAATGTGGGAGCCATTCCCCATTGACCAAAATGCATTAAAAACAGCATGGAGGTCCTTACAAACCCATGCTCTGACATTTTTGACCATGTTGGAGAAGAATGCGACCCATTTTGCATTAAAATTGGTTGTTGAAATGTTAGTTATATCCATGGGCGTGTACAAGAAGCGTTTTTTGATTTTCTCTCTCCAAACTTAACCAAAATTCAAAATTGACCATGGAATCTTGTAGAGCATTTCACCAGCTTTCCATTGATATAAAGAACGCAAAAATCCAAGCTCTGGATCGAAAGTTATGGCGATTTGAAGTTTTAGGGCAAAAATAGGACAAAATCGGATCACTTTGATATTTTTGACCTGGACACGTGGTGAGTTCTGATTGGCTGCGGACCTTGCAAGGGAAAATTTCCCACAAAAACTCTGCCGAGCCATAACTTGAAAAATACGTTGAGTTAGGAGGAAATCTTTACCTTTCTAGAAAGTTGAGAAAGAGCTCTATCCAATGGATTCATTTCCAGAAGATTTTGAGTGCCTAAAAAGTAAAAATTTATGACTGAGGCACAATAGAAGGAAATAATGAAAGGGGGTTAGCCACAAAATGAGCAGGGGAACATTTGGATAACACATGTTCATCTACTTGTATGTGTGTGTGTGCGCTTGCGAGCATGAGTGTGTGTGTGTGTGGGTGTACGCCTGCGTGTACATGTGCATGTACATGTTCTGGTGCGTGTGTGTGTGCGTGGGTGTGTGTGTTTGCATGTGAATGTGCGTGTGCATGTGCGTGTGTGTGTCCATGTGCGTGTGCGTGTGTGTGTGCATGTGCGTGTGTGTTTGCGTGAGCGTGTGCATGTGCGTGTCCATGTGCGTGTGTGTGTGTGCGTGTTTATGTGCGTGTACGTGAGTGTGTGCATGTGATTATGCGTGTAAGTGTTCGTGTGTATTTACATGTGCGTGTGCGTGAGCGTGTGCATGTGATTATGCGTGTGTATGTTCGTGTCCATGTGCATGTGTGTGTGTGTGTGTGCATGTCTATGTGCGTGTACGTGAGCGTGTGCATGTGATTGTGCATGTGTGTTTCCATGTGTGTGTGTGTGTGCGCGCGCGCGTGTGTCTATGTGTCTGTGTGTGCATGTGCGTGTGCGTGAGCATGTGTATGTGATTGTGTGTGTCCATGTGTGTATGTGTGTGTCTATGTGTTTGTGTGTGCGTGTGCGTGTGTGTGTGCGTGTGCATGTCCGTGTGCATGTGCATTTGATTGTGCGTGTGCATGTGCGTGTGCGTGTGCGTGTGTGTGTACGTGTGCGTGTGCATGTGTGTGTGCTCGTGCATATACGTGTGTGTGTCTATGTGCACTTGCGAGTGTGCGTGGGAGTGTGTGTGTCAGTGCATGTTTGTGTCCATGTGCATGTGTGTATGCACACGTGCGTGTGTGTGTGTGTGCGCATTTGCGTGTGCTTGTCCGTGTGTATATGTGTGTCCAAGTCTGTGTGTGATTGTGTCTATCTGTGCATGTTCGTGTGTAATTGTGTGTGTGTGTGCGTGTGGGTGTGTGTGTGTGCGTGTGTGTGTGTGTGTTCGTGTCCGTGTGCGTGTCTACATGCGTGTCTGCGTGCATGTCCCGCGTGCGTGTGCATGTGCATGTGTGTGTGTGTGTGCATGCATGCGCGCGTTTGTGTGTGTGTGTGTGTGTGTGTGTGTGCGCATGTTTGTCTACTTGTGTGTGTGTGTGTTCACTTGTGAGTGTGTGTGTGCGTGTGCATGTGTGTGTTCGTGTGTGTGTTCCTGTGCCTGTGCATGTGTGTGAGCATGTACTTGGCCATTTGCAAGGGCATGCGCGTTTGCGTTTGTGTGGGCATGTTTGTGTGTGTGTGTGGGCATTTGTGTGTGTGTGTGTGTGATTGTGTTTGCGTGGGCGTGTGTGTGCGTGGGTGTTTGCGTGTGCGTGTGCGTGTGCATTTGCATGTGCGTGTGTGTGTGCAAGTGCGTGTGTGTGTGCGTCTGCATCTGTATAAGTGGTTTTGTTTGACTTTGTATGTGCTTGTGCGTGTGCGTGTGTGTCTGCACGCGCACGCGCGTGTGTGTGTGTGTGTGCATCTTCGTCTACTTTTACGTGTGTGTGTGCGCTTGCGAGTGTGCGTGTATGTGTGCGTGTGGGTGTTCGCATGCATGTACATGTGCATGTGCGTGTGCTGGTGCGTGTGTGTGTGCATGGGCGTGTACGTTTGCATGTGAATGTGTGTGTGCATGTGCGTGTGCGTGTCCATGTGCGTGTGCGTGTGTGTGTGCATGTGCATGTGTGTGTGCGTGTGCGTGTGTGTCTGTGTGTGCGTGTGCATGTGCTTGCGCATGTAAGTGTGCTTGTGTGTGTAAGTGTGCATGTGCATGTGATTATGCATGTGTGTTTGTGCATGTGTGTGTGTGTGCATGTGTAATTTCCTGTGCTTGTCCATGTACGTGTGCATGTCTGTGTGCGCTTGCGAGTGTGCATGGGAGTTTGTGTGTCAGTGCATGTTCGTGTCCACATGCGTGTGCATGTGTGTGTGTGTGTGTGTTTGCATGTGCATTTCCGAGTGTGTGCGTGTCCAAGTCCGTGTGCGATTGTGTCCATCTGTACGTGTTCATGTGCGTGTGTGTGTGCGTGTCCGTGTGTGAGTTTACATGTGTGTCTGCGTGCGTGTGCGTGTGCATGTGAGTGTGCGTGTGTGTGCGCGTGTGCATGTGCCTATGCATGTGCATGTGTGCATGTGTGCATTTGCGTGTGCGTGTACGTTTGCGTGTAAGTGTGCGTGTGTACATGTGTGTGCGTGTACGTGAGCATGTGCGTGTGCGTGTCCATGTGTGTGTGTGTGTGTGGGTGTCTATGTGCGTGTGCGTGAGTGTGTGCATGTGATTGTGCATGTGCATGTCCATGTGCGTATGTGTGTGCATGTGCGTGTGCGTGTGCATGTGCATGTGAGTGTGTGTCCATGTGTGTGTATGTGTGTAGGTGTCCATGTCGGTGTGCATGTGGGTATGTGTGTTTGTGTGTGTGTACGAGTGAGTGTTCTTTTACGTGTGCGTGTGAGTGTGCGTGTACGTGTGTATTTACGTGTGTGTTTTTGTGTGGATGTGCGTGTACATTTGCATGTGCGTGTTCATGTGCATGTGTGTGAGCGTATCCAAGTGCGTTTACGTGTGTATGTGCATGTGTGTGAGCGTGTCCAAGTGCATGTGCATGTGCGTGTGTGTGTGCGTGTCCAAGTGCGTGTGTGTTTGTGTGCATGGTCGTGTGCATGTGCGTGTGCGTGTGCATGTGCATGTGTGTGTGCGTGTGCGTGTGTGTGTGGCTATGCGTGTGCGTGTGTGTATGCGTGCACATTTGTGTGCATGTGCGTGTGCATGTGTGTGCATGTAGGTGTGCGTGTGCGTGTGCGTATGCGTGTGCATGTGTGCGCGTGTGCATGTGCGTGTGCTTGTGCATAAATGCGTGCGTGCACGTACGCGTGTGCGTGTGCTCATGCATGTGCGTGTACATGTGTGGGTGTGTGATTGCTTGTGCATGTGCGTGTGCTTGTGCATGTGTGTGTGCATGTGCATAAGCTTCTGCGTGGGCATGTGGATGTGCATGTGCATCTACGTCTGCGTGTTTGTGTGCATGTGCGTGTGCGTCTGTGTGCATGTGCTTGTGCGTGTGTGTGTGTGTGCGCTTGTGCGTGAGCATGTGCCTGTGCCTGTGCATGTGGGTGTGCTTGTGCCTGTGCGTGTACGCATGCGTGTGCATGTGCGTGTGCGTGTGCATATGCGTGTCGGTGTGTGTGTTCATGTGTGTGTGCATGTGCATGTGCGTGTGCATGTGCGTGTGGGTGTGGGTGCATGTGCGTGTGCGTGTGTGGGTGTGGGTGCGTGTGCGTGTGCGTTTGCGTGTGTGTGCCTATCTGTTTGTGTGTTTATCCTTGTGTGCGTGTGCGTGTGAGTGTGCGTGTGCGTTTGCATGTGTGTGTGTGTGCGTGTGTATTCGTGTGAGTGTGCATGTTCATGTGTGTGTGTGGGTGCGTGTGCAAGTCCGTGTGTGATTGTGTCTGTATGTGCATGTTTGTGGGTAATTATTTGTGCGTTTGCGTGTGTGTGTGCCTATGTGTGTGCGTCTGCATCTGCATGAGCGATTTTGTTTGACTGTGTATGTGTGTGTGCATGTGCGTGTGCGTGTGTGCACGCGCGCACCGCATGTGTGTGTGTGTGTGCATGTTCGTCTACTTGTACATGTATGTGTGCGCTTGCGAGTGTGTGTGTGTGTGTGTGTGTGTGTGTGTGTGTGTGTGTGTGTGCATGTGTGGGTGTGCGCCTGCATGTACATGTGCATGTGCGTGTGTTGGTGCGTGCGCGTGTGTGTGGGCATGTGTGTTTGCATGTGTATGTGCATGTGTGTGTCCGTGTGCGTGTCCATGTGCGTGTGCGTGTGTGTGTTCATGTGCGTGTGTGTCTGTGTGTGTTTGTGCGTGTGCGTGTGCGTGTGCATGTGCTTGTGCGTGTAAGTGTGCATGTGTACATGTGTGTGAGTGTGCATGTGCGTGTGCATGTGATTGTGTGTGTGCATATGCATGTCCATGTGTGTGTGTGTGTGTATGCATGTCTATGTGCATTTGCATGAGCGTGTGCATGTGATTTTGCATGTGCGTGTCCATGTGTGTGTGTGTGTGTGTGTGTATGTGTCTGTGTGTACATGTGCGTGTGTGTGTGTGTGCGTATGCATGTGTGTGTGCATGAGCGTGTGGATGTGATTATGCATGTGCGTGTCCGTGTGTGTGTCCACGTGCGTGCGTGTGTGTGTGTCTGTGTGCGCTTGTGAGTGTGCGTGGGAGTGTGTGTGTCAGTGCACATTCGTGTCCATGTGCGTGTGTGTGTGTGCACGTGTTTGCATGTGCATGTCCGTGTGTGTGTGCATGTCCAAGTCTGTGTGCGATTGTGCCCATATGTGCGTGTTCGTGTGTAATTGTCTATGCGTGTGCGTGTTTGTGTGTGTGTGTGCGTGTGTGTGTGTGTGTGCATGTCCGTGTGCGAGTCTACATGCGTGTCTACGTGCATGTCCCGCGTGCATGAGCAGGTGCGTGTGCATGTGCATGTGCATGTGCGCACACACGTTTGTGTGTGCGTGTGTGTGTGTGTGCATGTTCGTCTACTTGTGTGTGTGTTTGTGTATTCGCTTGCGAATGTGCGTGTGCGTGTGCATGTGTGTGTGCGCGTGTGTGTTCCTGTGCCTGTGCATGTGTGTGTCCATGTGCGTGAGCATGTGCGTGGGCGTTTGCGTGGGCGTACGTTTTTACGTTTTTGTGGGTGTGTTTGTGTTTGTGCGTGGGCATGTGTGCGTGTGCAATCGCATGTGCATGTGTGTGTGCAAGTGCGTGTGTGTGTGCGTCTCCGTTTGCATGAGTGGTTTTGTTTGACTGTGTGTGTGCGTGTGCGTGCATGTGTGTGTGCGCGCTCACACGTGTGTGTGTGTGTGTGTGCATGTTCGTCTACTTGTGTGTCTATCTGTGCACTTGCGAGTGTGCGTGTATGTGTGTGTGTTCATGTGCGTGTGCATCATGTGCGTGTGTTGGTGCGTGCGCGTGTGTGTGGGCATGTGTGTTTGCATGTGTATGTGCATGTGTGTGTCCGTGTGCGTGTGTCCATGTGCGTGTGCGTGTGTGTGTTCATGTGCGTGTGTGTCTGTGTGTGTTTGTGCATGTGCGTGTGCGTGTGCATGTGCTTGTGCGTGTAAGTGTGCATGTGTACATGTGTGTGAGTGTGCATGTGCGTGTGCATGTGATTGTGTGTGTGCATATGCATGTCCATGTGTGTGTGTGTGTGTATGCATGTCTATGTGCATTTGCATGAGCGTGTGCATGTGATTTTGCATGTGCGTGTCCATGTGTGTGTGTGTGTGTGTGTGTATGTGTCTGTGTGTACATGTGCGTGTGTG
Source organism: Taxus chinensis (assembly GCA_019776745.2). Classification (NCBI taxonomy): domain Eukaryota; kingdom Viridiplantae; phylum Streptophyta; class Pinopsida; order Cupressales; family Taxaceae; genus Taxus; species Taxus chinensis. Next base: position 393,992,181 of record CM034153.1, read on the forward strand.
TGTGTGTGCGTATGCATGTGTGTGTGCATGAGCGTGTGGATGTGATTATGCATGTGCGTGTCCGTGTGTGTGTCCACGTGCGTGCGTGTGTGTGTGTCTGTGTGCGCTTGTGAGTGTGCGTGGGAGTGTGTGTGTGTCAGTGCACATTCGTGTCCATGTGCGTGTGTGTGTGTGCACGTGTTTGCATGTGCATGTCCGTGTGTGTGTGCATGTCCAAGTCTGTGTGCGATTGTGTCCATCTGTGCGTGTTCGTGTGTAATTGTCTATGCGTGTGCGTGTTTGTGTGTGTGTGTGCGTGTGTGTGTGTGTGTGCGTGTCCATGTGCGAGTCTACATGCGTGTCCGCGTGCATGTCCCGCATGTATGTGCAGGTGCGTGTGCGTGTGCATGTGCATGTGCGCACGCGCGTTTGTGTGTGCGTGTGTGTGTGTGTGCATGTTCGTCTACTTGTGTGTGTGTTTGTGTATTCGCTTGCGAGTGTGCGTGTGCGTGTGCATGTGTGTGTGCGTGTGTGTGTTCCTGTGCCTGTGCATGTGTGTGTCCATGTGCGTGAGCATGTGCGTGGGCGTTTGCTGTGGGCGTACGTTTTTACGTTTTTGTGGGTGTGTTTGTGTTTGTGCGTGGGCATGTGTGCGTGTGCAATCGCATGTGCATGTGTGTGTGCAAGTGCGTGTGTGTGTGCGTCTCCGTTTGCATGAGTGGTTTTGTTTGACTGTGTGTGTGCGTGTGCGTGCATGTGTGTGGTGCGCGCTCACACGTGTGTGTGTGTGTGTGTGCATGTTCGTCTACTTGTGTGTCTATCTGTGCACTTGCGAGTGTGCGTGTATGTGTGTGTGTTCATGTGCGTGTGCATCTGCGTGTGCATGTGCATGTGTGTGTGTGTGCGTGTGCGTGACCGTCTATGTGTGCTTGTGCGTGTGCGTGTGTGTGCTTGTCCGTGTGTGTGTTTTTCTGTGTGTGCGTGTGCGTGTGCATGTGTGTGTGTGTGTCTGTGCGTGTGTGTGTTCGTGTGAGTGTGCATGTTCATGTGCGTGTGTGTCTGCATGTCCAAGTGCGTGTGTGATTGTGTCCATATGTGCGTCTTTGTGGGTAATTGTCTGTGCGTTAACGTGTGTGTGTGTGTGTGTGTGTGTGCGTGTGCGTGTGTGTGCGTGTCTTCGTCTGCATGAGCGGTTTTGTTTGACTGTGTATGCGTGTGTGCATGTGCGTGTGCGTATGCGTGTGTGCACGCGCGCACGCGCGCGCGTGTGTGTGTGCGCATGTTCGTCTACTTGTACATATGTGTGTGCGCTTGTAAGTGTGCATGTGTGTGTGCGTGTGGGTGTGCGCCTGCGTGTACATGTGCATTTGTGTGTGCTAGTTTGTGCACGTGTGCGTGGGCGTGTGGGTTTGCATGTGAATGTGCATGTGCGTGTGCGTGTGCGTGTGTGTGTACGTGTGCGTGTACGTGTGTGTGTGCATGTGCGTGTGTGTCTGTGTGTGCGTGTGCATGTGCATGTGCGTGTGCATGTGCTTGTGCGTGTAAGTGTAAGTGTAAGTGTGTACATGCGTGTGCGTGTGCGTGAGCGTGTGCATGTGATTGTGTGTGTGCATTTGCGTGTCCATGTGCACGCCCGCGCACGCACGCGCGTGTGTGTGTGTGTGCATGTGCGTGTCTATGTGCGTGTGCGTGAGCGTGTGCATGTGATTGTGTGGGTGCGTGTCCATGTGCGTGTGTGTGTGCATGTGCGTGTGCGTGTGCATGTGAGTGTGAGTGTGTGTCCATGTGTGTGTGCGTGTGTGTGTGTCCATGTCGGTGTGAATGTGGGTCTGTGTGTTCGTGTGTGTGCGAGTGAGTGTTCTTGTGCATGTGTATTTGCATGTGCGTGTGGTGTGCATGTTCGTGTGGATGTGCGTGTTCGTGTGCATGTGTGTGAGCATGTCCAAGTGCGTTTGCGTGTGCATGTGCATGTGTGTGAGCATGTCCAAGTGCGTGTGCGTGTGCGTGTGCGTGTGCGTGTGTGTGTGCATGTGCGTGTCCAAGTGCGTGTGTGTTTGTGTGCGTGGTTGTGTGCATGTGTGTGTGCGTGTGCGTGTGCGTGTGACTGTGCGTGTGCGTGTGCATATGCGTGCACGTTTGCGTGCGTGTGCATGTGCGTGTGCGTGTACGTGTGCGTGTGCGTGTGTGTGTAGGTGTGCGTGTGCATGTGTGTGTGCATTTGTGTGTCCGTGTGCATGTATGTGCTCGTGTGCATGTGCGTGTGCTTTTGCATAAATGCGTGCGTGCACATGTGCGTGTGCGTGTGCTCATGTGTGTGCGTGTCCATGTGTGTGTGTGTGTGATTGTGTGTGCGTGTACGGGTGCTTGTGCATGTGTGTGTGTGTGTGTGCTTATGCGTGAGCGTGTGCGTGTGCGTATGTGTGTGCGTGCTTGTGCGTGTGTGTATGCATGTGTGTGAGTGTGTGTACGTGTGCGTGTGCGTGTATGTGTGTGTGTGTGCGTGCTTGTGTGTTTGTGTGTGCGTGTGCGCGTGTGCTTGTGCGTGCGTGTGTGCTTGTGCGTGAACGTGTGCATGTGCATGTGCGTGTGGGTGTGCTTGTGCCTGTGCGTGTACGTGTGCATGTGCATGTGCATGTGCGTGTGCAAGTGGGTGTGCGTGTTCGTATGCGTGTGCGTGTGCATGTGCATGTGAATGTGCGTGTGCCTGTGCATGTGTGTGTGAGCGCGTGTGCGTGTGTGGGTGTGGGTGTGTGTGCGTGTGCGTGTGCGTGTGCGTGTGTGTGCCTATCCGCGTGTGTGTTTGTCTCTGTGTGTGTATGTGCGTGTGCATGTGTATCTGTGTGTGTGTGTGTGTGTGCATGTGTGTGTTCGTGTCAGTGTTCATGTTCATAAGCGTGTGTGTGCGCGTGTCTAAGTGCATGTGCTTGTGCGCATGTGTGTGTGCGTGTGCTTGTGCGTGTGCATGTGTGTGTGTGCGTGCGTGTGCGTGTGCGTGTGTGTGTGCGTGTGCATGTGATTGTTTGTGCGTTTGCTTGTGTGTGTGTATGCATATGTTTGAGCGTGTGTGCGTGTGCGTGTATGTGTGTGTGTCTGTGTGTGTGTGTGTGTGCGTGTGCGTGTGCGTGTGCGTGTGTGTGTGTGTGTGTGTGTGTGCGTGTGTGCGTGTGCTTGTGCGTATGTGTGTGCTTGTGCGTGAGCGTGTGCGTGTGCATGTGGGTGTGCTTGTGCATGTGCGTGTACGTGTGCATGTGCATGTGCGTGTGCGTGTGCATGTGCATGTGCATGTGGGTGTGCGTGTTCGTGTGCATGTGCATGTGCGTGTGAATGTGCGTGTGCCTGTGCATGTGTGTGTGTGTGTGTGTGTGTGCGTGTGTGTGTGTGTGCGTGTGTGTGTTCATGTGAGTGTGCATGTTCATGTGCATGTGTGTGCGCGTTTCTAAGTGCGTGTGTGATTGTATCCGTATGTGCATGTTTGTGGGCAATTGTCTGTGCGTGTGCGTGTGCGTGTTCATCTTCATGAGCGGTTTATTTTGATTGTGTATGTGTGTGTGCATGTGCGTGTGCGTGTGCGTGTGTGCACGTGCGCACGCGCGCGTGTGTGTGTGTGTGTGCATGTTGTTGTTGCAAATCAGCAGCACCCTTGGATGTAAATCAGGTTTCTAAGTTGATTTTTCAGGCATCCAGTGTGATTGCACAACATTGAAACGTCTCTCCAAGTGTGGGACTTGTAAAATGAGAGAGGAATCTCCAGATTAGAGGCTAGTTCCTCAAAATCCTCTGATCAAATCCATTATTTGCACAACTGCAGAGGTTCAGATCCTAATTTTATCTTAATTTGCAAGGAGACAGGGATAAGAAATGCAAAAATTAAAACTAAACTGATAAGGGTGATACACCAAAGGAGTGGTGAGCACTTCTTCCTCATGCAAATTGACACAAATCAGAAATTGCAACATAAAACATCATACACAGGTTGATAAGTTGTAAACAAGGGTTTGAAATGAAGCAAACAACACATACAAAGGACTAAAAGCATTCACAGAGCCTGCATTGTGATTTTCAACATCAAAATCCTTGTATTCCAACACCAAAGAGGCAGAAAAACTTGTTACAATCCCTGGAAGGTTTGATACTTGCCAAAATCACTTGTTGAAAGTGAAAATAGAAGCTTACTGTGCAAAAAAAGTGTTCCCCCCTTTGAAAAATGAGCCAAATCTAGCTTTTACAGTACATGGGTCAAGCCCAGGAGAGAGAAAACATGAGAAAAACGTGGGAGCCATTCCCCATTGACCAAAATGCATTAAAAACAGCATGGAGGTCCTTACAAACCCATGCCCTGACATTTTT
>CM034153.1:394006506-394046506 GCA_019776745.2 Taxus chinensis
TTTTTGATAATTGCATACTGGTTCGAAATACATAATTTAGAACTCACAATTCAAATAACCATTTATATAACAGACAACCATATGCAGCTGTAATGACTCGGAATACCTCCGATCTATTCATTCCATGACTCGGTAAACTACCGATCTATTCATGAGTAAAAAGAGTTAGTGTTCTTAATTAACACAATACTCTGGCGGTTCTCTTCCCTAATCTGGGATTCAGAATGCTCTGTCCAAGGAATCTAACTGAATAACTGTTACCATTATTCATCGGCATCTCATCCCTTAGACTAGGTGAATTAGGACAACGCAATCAGCAGCTTGCGATACTTTGGCCAAAGATTTGAAACATACTGTTCATGTCTCGTATTCCTTAACGGCATACTCGTCAATCTGGAATACGTCCTTCACCCCATTCATATGTTATATAGAATGTCTTATACTGACTACTGTCAGTCCTTTCTTTCACAGCTGAATCACTCGGAGGCAGATTAACAAGGTGATAATGTTATATGGATGCCTACGAGGATTAGGGATATGAGGACATACTGGTTCAACCTTGCAATTCAACCAGTGTGTCATGATACCCCAAATCTCCGAGGCAGTCTTATAACATGGTCACGTTCTTAATCGGTCCCAAGGTAACTCGTGCGAAATCAAGTGTAAATCTTAGCGATCAATGCAAAGGGTGTCGCCATAAGTCACCTGCATTGTTGTAACTTCGAGAAGATCCTAATCTTCTCGGAGGTACAGCCCTGCAGTCGACCTTATGTCGTCATCCTTTAAATCCGCCTCGAGAAGATCTACCCAAAAACAAGCGTTACGCACTAGAGATTAAATTACTTCTTAAGACTTTTCCCTAAGGTTAGCCATTTCCAATCCCTGGATTCATTTTCTTAAGACGACCCTCCTCCATTAATCCCATTACTTGGTAGAGGTATTAAGGTCTAGCTTCTATCAAGGAGTCATTAGAATACATCTGATTCTAAGCAACAGATTCAGACAATATCTCATAACCTATGCTTGAGATTGCCACCTGAACTCCATTGATTGCCTATCAGTTCTCTTAACTGAATTTATATCATACTTTTTAGTTTAAAGATATAAATGATTTAGAATCCAATTTACTATTGTCCTGTTATACTTAGGACTAGGGATTAGTAATTCAATCCAACTTGTTTAGCGTTATCTTTTAGGCTCAATTTTAACCTATCCTCTAGAGAGACAATAATTAAATTACAATATTGCATTATCCAGATCAAATTAGAACTACTAAATACTCATAAGAATTTAGTCTAATTACTTACAAGCTTTCATTGTCAATCACAAAAGCATCCATATTATACAAAGATAACTATGCCTCTTCGTTACGTAAACCGAAGAAGTTCATCATTCATAATAGAATACAACACATAAGTATCAAACACTTATTTTCATTCCTTTCGAAACTCGTACAATTACATTTTATGCAACAGCATACTTGATATAATGCTAACGGAAAAGAAACATCTTTTCTCATATAGTACATCCATAAAATCAAGCTGTAATTCATAATAAATCAAATAAACTATCTGATCGGACTGCCAGATCTGCATTGTATTTACCTCTTACGGCAACCATCTGCAAAAATAGTCAACATGAGTCAGTTCAATGAACTGAGCATGATAAGCACTAACTTTTAAAACAATTGCAATCCATCAATTGTTTTCATTAAACACCCTGTTTAAATGAAATCAGATATTCACATAAGTAAACATGATTAGACTATGCCCTTGTAATACTGAATGATTACAATTATGTAACTCTATCATTGTTACAATTAGTCTTAATCATTTTCTAATATTTCATCAAATATTAAGAAACAAGGAACGAATGCACACAACAATCATTAAACCCAAAATCACAACATTGGTCAGATTGTTTCATTCTCCAAAAAGGAAATAACATAACAATTCGGGATTCCACCAATATGTTACAAACAATTTCCTACTGATAGTTCATTATCAATAATATTAAATAAAGGAAGAGAAAGAATCAAACCATTCATACTTCCTTTTACATAAGTTCATCACTGTACTGCCTTCACATATGAAAACAGTCAACCAGTATATAAATGAACAAGTTAGACAGGCCGAAATCAAGATCACTGTTCTAAATCACGAAAATAGAAACTCAGCAAATCTCTTGTACAGCAACTAACACATCAACATTTCATGTAACAACCATAAGCCCAATGCAAGTTCCTTTTGCACAGTAAAGCCTTATCACCAGTTGAAAACAAGAGCTACAAGCGTATCGCTGAAAACAACAACTATTGCATCAACAATCTAAGGTTTCCCAAAGGACTATGCTATGTTGCCCACACGGTACTTCCAAATCATGCACAGTCGATCGGACAGATCAAAATGGAAGGAAACATAGCATACATATTCTTGCTCAGTCAAAATCGGACTGAAGTGAAGGAAAGGAATTCAACCAAACGATCCTTACCTTGCAGCATGCAAGTCTTGGTGCGTTATTCGCGACTTACCCTAACAAGGTCAAAACACGAAACAGTCATCCAAACACAAGGACCTCAAAAGTAACAAAGACAGTCCAAGGTCAAGCTCAAAAAGAGACAGTAGTACAAGTTACCTTCCCGGAATTTCCAATGATTCAAACGGAGGTATCAATTCATGCAAAAGCTTAAGAATTCATACAGACAATCCTCAACAAAGCATATCAATAGTCAGACAGCAAAATACTCTCTGCCAATCATTTTACACTAATTTGCTCAGGTCAAAGACATACATGTCCACCTAAGAATCTGTACCTCAAATCCCAAAAACACGAAGGAATTCCAAATTGCAATAACAAAATCGAAATACATGTTATTCCATTAAGTCGCCGGCACTTAAAATACCAACACTTAACTTTATTCAGCTCATGAATAAAATGAATCATTCATTCGACTCCTCAGAGTCGTCCAAGTCGTAATAGCATAATCTATATATTCACACAGTGACTGATAAAGGTTTGCACGCATAACCACTGAACCCTACAGCAACGTACAATGACATAGATTGATAAATCCATATATGCTATTCATGGATAACATTCAGAAAGAACAAGCGAAGCAAATCGAATATCCATTTCTAGCAAGGAAAAGCAACTAAGCCGCTTCGAACTTTCTAACAGCTTTCACATAGAAAGGAAAATGCATATACAGGAAGTCTTTATCTTTTAACTACTTCAAATAACAGTAGACAAAAGCCCTGTTTCTTCTTATCAGGCTTTTACAAGAATCCAATCACAAAACTTGCGGATAAATCTACATTCCAGCAAAAGAAAGCAATACGATTCAGTCATCGACTCCACTGAGTCGATACAACAAAGTACAGGTGTATTTATATTATACACAGTGCACAAATAATCCCGCTAACCTAATAACAGGGAAAACAACTTCCGCTAGGTCGAAAAGACTATGGTAACACTACAGTTACCTGTTCCAAGCCAAAAATTGAAAACAAAATGAAACCCGAAAGTATCACTAGTCGTTGTCAACAATCCCATGACCGAGCACCCAAAGAAGCGATAATACCAATCATTCTTACAGTATTCCTTCAAATCATTAATACAGTTTCTATATCAAGAAACAGCGACCACGAATCAAGACATACAGTGGTCCTATACTACTCATAGGTATATTCCAAGGGCTCACGCCAAACAGGCCGAACACTCGCATATTGTTAATAAATACCTCTCATGCATAATCCAGGAAGAATGTACAAACAAGTAGAGTTAAAATTCGATTTCCACAAACACCCAACAAACGGATTTGAAGAAAAATCGAACCAGAAGAAATACAGTGCCAATAATCAAACTAGATCTCATAGAAAATTCATCCAATCTTCACAGAACATTTGAACAGAGTTGTTTTAATGAAAGCACTTGAAAAACAGCAAGATATTTAAAGGTTAGGGCCTAGCATGCCTGTTTGTTGATCAAATTTCCGAAGCAGACCACAGGAAGAGCTCAAACTTCCTTTTCTTTTTCCCAAATACAGCGACCAACAAAATTTCGCTGTCCTATTTACAATATATCCTCCATGGCAGAGAAAAGAGCCAGAGAATTTCATTCTCGCCATGCAACTCAAGAGAACTGGTGCTATGAACAGTAAACTAGCAGAGAAAGAGAGAGAAGAAGACCGAAAATCGCGATACACCAAACAAACCTTCCAACTTCTCGTTTGCATGCTGTTCCGCGAGCTCCGGCTCGACTCCCTAGACATTAAGTGCCATTAAACCAATTTTCCCGCTTAATCTCAACTCCCACCGACCGCCGAAATTGGCGACAGTCCATCCAAAAACTCAAGTTCATTTCCAAACTTAGTAATTGCCAAGTCTGCCAAGGTTAGCCGCCGCCTAAGCCTCCGCCATATGCCTGTCCCTCATCCTTATCCTTCCCATTTATTGCCATAGAGAATAGCGCCCATGGTTCGCCACCCTTCAAAGGCCCCTTCCCAAAAACTCTTAGTTAGCTAGGTTAGTATCTTAGGTTAGAGTTTTAGGGTAATGACCATGCTAACCATTTTACACTTAGTTTTTATTTTAGGATCATAACACATAGCCTAGGTCTAGGTTAGACTAACAATAATCTAACCCCTAGGTTAGGTTATTGTTTTAGGTTACTAACCCTTAGTAATTCAGTTTGGTCCTTCTCCTGAAAACTCGGAGAGACCTGTATCATACTTTCTAGAACAGAGCCACTCCTGTTCTTATTACAGAATTGTATGTCAATGAATTATTACCTGGTCTTTAATCGAGACCTTCCAGATATACTAAATATCGGGAACCGTTTCATTTCTCGAGATCAGCCTGAGTCATACTCCTGACCCGCTTTCTAAATGCTTCCATACCTTGCAACCTGTTCAAGGTTCGTGATCTAATTTTATCACTTCACAAAATTAAAGCATTACTTGGATCAATTCCTCTGGTCCAAGTCTAGATATTATTGATGAATACCTGTATAATTCATTCCGTGATCAGATTAATATTCAGTCACAAAATGAAATAAATAAAAGAGTCTATTAATATTTTGACTCAGTCAAGATCTGCAATCTGCAAGAAATTTAATACATATCAAGCATGATTTCCGAATCGAGGTACACAATCCATTTACTAGAAATCACATATCAACACTTGAATGCTTAGGAGAAAGTAACAACAGGATCCTAAAATTATTATTTGGATCCTAAGCACCCCTGACCAAGCCCAAACACCCTATTCCACCTTATTCAGACAGTTCCACAACTTTCTATGTGCGGTTGTGACATTTTCCTCCACATGTTAATCAATCTTCTAATCTGGAATACTTTGAAATTAATTAGGAAACTAGCTAGGTCCTCTATTCTCTCTCTTGCACCTAGGGTTTCAAATTTATTGTCTTTCTTACTTGTGTCAAATCAGTGCTTTAACGTTTATACATGACATATGACTTTGTAATATCTTGGGTTTTACAAATTCAATATTTGTTAAATCATGACGCAAAATCAGGCCATGTCAAGCCAATACAATCATGTCAAGTGTATAGGGACATTTCCAAGAGTCTTCATATGAAGCTACAAATCATAAATCAACATTTAGAGGTATATTTAGGTCATATGTATGACTATCCTTTAGGACAAACATGTTTAACATGCACACATGAGATTGATCAAGAAGTTACAGCTGCATTTATGAGAAACCAAGACTTGGCACATGTGAAGGGATATATTATAGAGATGTTCTCTAAATTTTAGGGAAAAAAGAAGAGGATTTTTGAATTTATGAGGTTTTTTACTAAAATCTAGTCCTCAAAATGCTCTTCTCCAACTCGAACGTCAACTTTAAGACCTCAAAGGCATGTAAAACTTCTTCATAGTACTCAAACCTCTTCACCAATGTTAGATCATGGAATGTATCCCAATTTGTAAGTGAAATGAGGTTAATTGATGCCCTAAGCTTTATAAAAAAAAATTAACAGTAGAAGTAATTCCAAACCCTCCCCAAACCCTCATAATGGAGTGATAGGAAAAATATGAGTTGTTTGAGCATGAAATGACCTGGGTAAGCTAAGTTATAGATCCAAGCATTTAGAAAAATCCTTTAAGAAAATTTTCTCATTGGTGGCATGTTCCAAGTATGCCATTTTATTATAGAAAGACCCTTGTTTTGAAGAAAATTACTATTACAATCATGAATGGAAGAGTTTAAGATTACAATATTCATGTGGAAGCATATATAAGAAGTTTCCTTCATGTCCATGAAAAAATATATCAAGTACAATGCAATTTTTTGGTGAACAAAGTTAAGTATGGTCTCCTACTACTGAGGGATAAGCATGTCAAAACCCAGTCATTAGAGGATGATATATTCTTAATGAAATAGATTATTTTCAAGTGTTATATGACTTTACACAGGTGGTATAGGTCTAGTATAATGAGTTCAAGCTCATGACATCATGAAATGAATTACAAGACATTTAAGGAATCTTGTGAAATAAGCCTGCAATAATCACTTTTATCTACTCAACACATGGAGGGGAGTGTTCAATCGTGGGGTAGAATCTCTTGTTGAAATGTGGGTGTAATAGTTTTCTATGAAATTGAGTTTTGACATGTTAGATGCAAGGTGAATAAAGACTAATTCTTGAAGGTTAAATCCATCCTGAGTGATCTTTAAAAACAAAGCTTGTTTTATCTTCATGGCCTAAAAGGAAGCAATGTATGAATATAGTTAGTTGATCAAGGCATAGATATTTCAAAAAATGTGGCTATATAGCCTTAAAGAAGTGTTTAAGTTCATGAACTTACTCATATTGTGAAGGGAAATATTCTAAGTTTTAAACTCCTTTTTGTTGCTTTCTAAAAAAATCATCTTCTTTCTTGAATGAGAGTGATGGAGTAAATCCTTACATCTAAATTTTGACTACATATAATATTCTATCTTATCCAAGACTTGATAAGTCTTAAAGACTCATTCATTAAGTTTTATGAATCATTCTTTGACTATATTTTTGGAGAACATGTAACTAATCACACAAATGAAATATCAAATGAAGTTTGAAAGTGAAATGGAAAAGTATGAAGCATGTAAAGGGGTTATAAGGCTAGAGGATAAGTCTTGTAATGTTAACAAATAATTGTTAGGAAATATATATTAGTGCTCCATTTGTATGGGTGAATAATAATTACATGTGTAATTATTATTATGATAAATTAGTGAAAGTACATTTACTATGTAAATGTAAATAGTAAATGTAAAATGTGGTTAGTATGTGGTAAGTTAGTAAGTTAGAATAATAAAACAATTAGTATTGTTTTATTATTATATTGGTGAGAGGTTGAAACCATATGGGTGTATGGTTGTATATGAAGACAAATGTTGTTGTAAGGATTGTTATTTTACATCTCCTATATAATGGAGTGTATTGAAATAGTGAATTAATGAAAATATAATATAGAGTTGTTGATTTCAATTATTGTCTGTGTATCTATTTCATGGATTCTTTGTATTAGATCAGATTAATTTCTACATTTGGTACCAGAGCAGGTTAAATCTATCTCGAAGATGATCTCATAACTTTAGTTTCGTGATCTGGGTTTCTCCAAAAAATTTTGTGCAAAATGATCTATTATACAGGAAGCTACAGTAGAAATTTCAGTAAAACCCAGTTCACAGTTTGGGAGAAACGTGCAATTTACTATACAGCACATTGATCACTGCTGTTTTTTTGAAGAAATCAGAGAATCAGAGGTAATTCAAATCTGCATTCAATTTTTTTTTTTTTGGATATTTAGATTCAGAAAAATAGATACACCATTAGATAAATTTAATGGGTTGAAATTCCATACATGGAGAGTAAAAATTCAGATGCAGTTAATGAATACAAATCTATGGAGGATAGTAGATGGAAATGAAAAAGCACCTACAGATGTAAGCAAAATTGTAGAATGGGAAACTAGAGATGAACAAATAACAAATGAAATTGACTATAATTATGAAGAATTTCTATACTAATTGAATTTACTGGAGGATGGAGGTAAACAGAGGTTGGAGGTCATTCAGCGACCTCTCGTCAGTTGCCAACAACGGGGCCGCATATCAGCTTTGGTGACAGGTGTGTGTGTGTAGTTTGATTTTAGTGCTTCCAGTGTGGTGTGCCTCAGCTTGCAGTGATCCTGTTTTCAATAAGTGGAAATTTCACATTGAGGGGGGGAACATGATCCAATGTTCCATTTCCATTATGTCAGCTTTTTCTATGTATGTACGAGCAAGAGATTTCAGTAGAATTTCCTATGTTATTCCTTGCAGTGAGATAGTGATGAGAGTTGTTGATACTACTGCATCATCATGATATCATGGTTGTTAGTTATCCAGAAAAACTATCCAGAGGTTGTTGGTACTTTCCTAAAAAACCATCTGTTGTGTGGTTGTTGGTTAACCACTTGGAAAACCATCCAGAGGTTGTTGGTATTGTCCTTGAAACCATCCAGATCATGAGCATACTACGTAGCGGCACGTTGCAGTACAAAGCAGGTTTTCCCATGTTCGCACTAAGGGGGGAATGTTAGGAAATATATATTAGTGCTCCATTTGTATGGGTGAATAATAATTACATGTGTAATTATTATTATGATAAATTAGTGAAAGTACATTTACTATGTAAATGTAAATAGTAAATGTAAAATGTGGTTAGTATGTGGTAAGTTAGTAAGTTAGAATAATAAAACAATTAGTATTTATTTATTATTATATTGGTGAGAGGTTGAAACCATATGGGTGTATGGTTGTATATGAAGACAAATGTTGTTGTAAGGATTGTTATTTTACATCTCCTATATAATGGAGTGTATTGAAATAGTGAATTAATGAAAATATAATATAGAGTTGTTGATTTCAATTATTGTCTGTGTATCTATTTCATGGATTCTTTGTATTAGATCAGATTAATTTCTACAATAATTATAACATTAGTTACTTGGTATAAAATAACAAGAATAAAAAGAGATTTTTTCAAAAGGAAGTGGACAAAAGAAATGGAAGTTAAAGATTAGAGATGTTAGGTTAGGTTGTAAGAAGAACATTTTAAGATATGTCATAAGCGGTAGCAATTTTAGGAAGGTGTTTTAGTGATTTATAAGAGAATGAAGAATCTTGACATGTTGTTTAAGACATGTATTTGTAACTGACACAAAATCAGGTGTAATTATTGCAAAGTGATAAGTTTTGTACGATGTCATTCCTCCTTCCCTATTCGAGAAGAATACTTGAAGTTGAAGAGTTATTTTGTAAGGTGAAGTGCAAGAGTATTTTGAAATTTTTTTCCTTGATGATATAATCACCTTATTATGTATGTAGATATGTTTTTGAAGAATGAGCTGAAAATGTATGCCAACTAATGTAATCAGATTCATGCTTGTATGTGAGAGAAAACAAACATGTAATAAGAGATGAGATGAAGTGATAACTAGATGAGAGATTATTTAATGAGAATCATATACTTAGAAAGAGGATAAATATAAGCTTATCCAAGTATGAATAAGGGACCAATATTTGTGAGAAAAAGAATACTTGAAGAATGGGATTACAGTAGTGTGAAGGGTTTTGAAGATAGGTGAGACATGGTGAGTGAAGAAGAGAGATGAAAATAGGATAGATGAGCTGATTTAGATATCACAACTTGTTATATTAAGACAAATAAACAAGAGTGATAAGAAAAATCTTCCAGAAGACTAAGTGGTGGCTTAGCAGATAGGGAATTGAATTTTCCTTGTAATTTACAGCTTGCATAAGTTCAATTAGAAGCTTGTTTGGTGTATTGGGAGTTGTAGCTTCCATACATGTAGAAGATTGCTAAATTTCAAGTAACATATTGAATAAAATAGTAGTGTTTCACCTGATTCTTAGATGTTTCTTTGAAGTATTAATGAAACAGATAGGGTAACGGGCGTAGGAGGAATACTTGTTCAAATGTTGGTTGATGGGTTGTTGTGCACACATGACTTCTGAATCCATAGTTGATTGTGAGAGATTCCTTTTGGCTAGAACGAACTACCTGTAATGAAAATCAAGAACACCAGAAAGAGTTAAACAATATATGCAGTGAACTGCCTATAGTGTGCTAGATCTAGGAAGTGTGATAATTCCTAGATGGTTGTCAGTCCACTGTTTTAAACAATTTAATGTGGGAAATGAAATAAATCCTATTGTACTGCAAAATTATTTAGGTATCTCACTTAAACACAATAAGAAATATATGATCTAACAGGCTAGGTTAGAATAGGATCCAAAGGTCAAATAACTAGTTTTGGATCTCTGTAGGTCTGACAGAGGTCTTAGGTAGATCACAGGTGAATGAGGGTGATGTTGAATTAGGTGGATAGGTCATTTTTCTGGGTTGTATGGGAAAATATAGAAACCGATGCCGATTAAGGGTGACCAACGACAGTTGGGTGTAATGGGCACCGGTTACTATGGAAAACTGGGAATGTCACAAAATGAGTTTTGGGTCTCCTTTGTGATTGCACAAAGGAATTTGGTTGGTCGGAATGAGGTATTTGGTATCTTGGGTGAGATTTAGCAAGGTTTTAATGGGTGTATGGAGGGGGTGTTGAAGGAGGTCAATGGGTGGCTAGGTAAACAATAGGTGATAATATAATAACAAAATGAAATGAACCATAGAAGTATACTATTTTACTTACTTGGATTTTGGTGCTGGACGCCTGTGAGTGAGGGATGGAGGTGCTGGTAAGAGGTTGACTGTAAATGATCACTAATCATAGAAAAGCTTCTACATGGGCTGCATGAGCATTCCTTTTGCTTGGTTAGATCAAATCATCATTGGGGTGAGTGCTGGATGGTTGTACAAAAGAAAATTCTTGATCTCCTTCCTTGCATGCATGTTCTCACTGAAATTCACTCTCAGAAGATGTGATATCTCTCTGGATTGTGCTAATGTTTGCCAAATTTTTCCAATATTTTCCAACCTTGAAAATAAGGTTGTTTTAGGGGTTAAAAGGATAACTAACAGAGGTTCTGGCCTAAGCGGCGATGGTTAGGGGTAACTAGCATCGGTCAAGGTAGGATTTCCTAGGTTTACTAAACTAAGAAGATCCTCTAGATTTTCTCAGATCTCATGTCATTAACCTACAGATTAAACTGGAAGCTTCTTGTAAGCATGCGGGAATGTCATTAGAGAGAATGTAGGCATTGATATTTAGGGTTTGGGTAAGTCTTAGTTAGTAATGGTAACCTATTAAGAATAGGTCTTAGGGTGAGTTGGCTTGATGAGATGTCTAGGTGAGGTGTATGTGTGGATATTATTTAAATTAAGATATTTAAATAATAAATATGGTGAGGATAATGAATTAATTTAATTAGATTAATTAAATTAATATTAGTGAGGTGAAGAGGGCCATGGCTAGGTGAATGTGATGAAGGGTGCTTATTTTTTGAGGGACCAAAGGGGAGTGTGACCTAATTTCAGTGTCTATATTTTGCCCCTTTTTGTTACGTAGCTTGTATTGGTAAGCAAAACTAACAAAAATAAGATGTGGTTGCCCCATGTGTGGGTGAAGGTGATCCCCCTCAAACCAAGAACTGAAGAGGCCGATGGTAGAATCGGTGAGTGGTTTGATAAAATGGTAAATGTGAGAATGGGGAAGGTGTGGTGGTCCCATAGGTCTATGCGGGTAATCTAGGTAATGGGTTAGGGTCAAAGGTAGCAACAGTCAAACACATGCACATGTATAAATTGTAGCACACTACCAGGGTGAAGAGTAGGAAAACTCTACATTATCTAAGGTTGATAGGTTTATCCAAATGAGATTTAAGTGATTATGGTATCCAAGGTATAGGATATGGTAAGGAAGCACAACGTAGGTTAGGTGTAGGAACATTTAAGTATATTTCGGTACACCAAATATAGGTTCAGGATAAATGGTCATGACAATAGGCTAGGTAAGGTCATTAGGTTAACAACATAGGTAATAGTGCCACAAGGTATAACAAACACATGAGGTCAAAGGTCACTAGCGATGGTTCAAGTCTAAATATCTAGGTCATGACATGGGTAAGGACAAGGGAGGGGTAAAATAACAAGTCCCCAAAAGAGGAAAAAAGGGAGGTAGTAAATGATGAGGTCAGGAAGGTGAGGTAAATGACTTGGGTAAAGGTGGGGTGGGGTAAATGATCAGGGTGAAGGTTGTGTGCGGAAAAAAGGAGGTAGGGTTAGCATAAAAGGGAAAAATGTAGGGAAATTTCTAGGTGAGGGTGACCGATGCCCGTCAAGGGTAGCCGATGTCAGAGTAGGTCAACCGATGACTGTTATGTAGGGAACGTGATTGATGCCAGTCAAGGGTAACCAATGTTGGTTAGGTCAGGTTTGTTATAAAAACAAAAAATCCATGTGTTTTTTGTTATTCATTTGTCTTTTAGCTAATTGAGAAAATGAAAAAATAGATAGAAAGAGATAAAATTTCTCAGATAGAATGGAGCATTGAGTTGGTAGTGAGAACGACGGGTGATCGGTTAGGGAGAAGCGGGTCCATAGGACTAGTGCGAGGGATTTGATTGGGTAGAGGTTGCGGGTAGCAATTTGGTGATGGTAGAGGCCGGAGAGGGATCAGGTAGGCCACTGGTGTAGTGGCTACACATGCCACCGTGATGATGGCAGTGTGATGAGGTAAGTGCCCTACTCTACGTGTATTTGAGTAAATAGAGTAGGGGATTAGGAAATTGTTTTATCGTAGTGGTGGTTTGTTTTGTTTTGTTTTTGTTTTTGTGGGTGGGGATGGATTAAATTTGGGAATGGGGGAATAGTGGGTAAAAAGATGAATGGGGAGGGTAAGAAATGGGATAGGGGGGTGGGTAGAGGTCCAAGGGTAGTTTAGGTTATTTTAGGTGGGCAAAATGGGCAAGGGGAAGGTTTTTTAGAAAAGGGGGGTTTGGGAAGTCATGGGTTTTACCGTGACAGTGACCGACGTTGGTCAAGTTTGGCTGGCATCGGTAAGGGTGAACTGGTATCAGTCACCAAATAGGTGACTGATGCAAGTTAAGGGGTGACCGAGGTTGGTAAAGATAAACCGGTATCGGTCACCTAACAGGTGAACGATGCCGGTTAAGGGGTGACTAGGGTCGGTAAGATGAACCAGTACCGGTCAGGTTATTGGGAACAAGGGTCCAAAAGTGATGTGGGATAGGTGGTTGAGATGGGTAGGGTGAAAATAGGGTGTGGGAAAATGATAATTAGTAAATATTGATATGATAAACGTAGATTAATTTTTTGTTTGTATTGGATGTAGGGGAGAGTGTATATACATATGCGGGATAGAGTTCCTCCTCTACTGGTGATAGCATGAGGCATAGTGACCCCAGAAGAGCTGCAACATGTGGAGGCAGTTGGCTTGAATGGGGGTTTTTACTATCAACATGTACTCTGACAACCTAGTTTAATGGTCGCGCTTATCGATAGATGGGATTCCACAACCAACACATTCCACCTGCTGATGGGTGAGATTACTATCACCCTGGAGGATGTGTTTAGAATACTATGGCTACCCATATTGGGTGCATAGGTCTACTCTGTCTCCTCCAAGGCCTTAGAGGAGATGGTTGTGACTGGTTTTGGAGAGGGGATGGCTAAGCTGACATTCCATAGCGTCAGCTTGAGCTATGGAGAGATGTACCTAGCCCGTCTAGAGGAGACGAGGCTAGTGGTTTTGTTGATGGAGATAGTGTGTTGCTTTGCACTACCATATGTAAAGGGTGGATGTTTTTCCTGATCATTGATGGGGTTACTCCATGATATGATGATAGAGGAGACCTAAGTTTCCTGGGCACCAGCATTCTTGGTGTAGTTGTATAGGGAGTTGTGGGCATATGGGCAACTACACAGGTTCATCCTGTGTTGTACATTTTTACTGCACTGCTAGGCGTATGAGCACATAGTTTGTGTGTGGCTTATAGGGATGCGCCGAGCAGATGCACTCCCACTGAGATTTGTGTGGGTGGGGTATAGGAGATGGGTGCCGGCTATTATAGAGCAGAGATATGAGAGACCCACACATGATGTGGCCTATTTCCGGCAGTTACTGGAGGGTTTTTCCAGAGTAGACATTATCTGAAGGGCATATGTGGGATTCTCCTCATATACGCATATTCACGAGGAGCTAGCTGAGCTCCAGCTAGAGAGATGGATATAGGGTCACCATGCTAGGGAGTATGAGATGATCCCAATGGACAGAGTTCGATGGTATTTTGGGCTAGTATAGGACATACCTCCACCCTTCCCACAATATTAGAGAGATGACGTGGAGAGGCCCTTACCTCTACCACATCCGAAAGTGCCCACAGGGTAGGAGGAGCAAGTAGTGGACCGGTGGATAGATGACATCGGGTGCACAGATAGGTACAAAAAGTGGTGGGTGGCTCACTTATGAGCCATACCACCCATACCAAGGTAGATGAATTTAGCCACCATCATGGTACAGAGAGACTCCCTACAGGGGCAGGTGGTTACTCTCATTACCCATTTGGGTATAATACATACACAACTGGAGAGCTCTGAGGTAGAGGTAGCAGAGCTACATTTACAGGTGGCCAGTCTACAGGCCTAGATTGCTGATGGTGAAGAGGGTGATGGTCATGTGGTTGCCTTACAAGCCCACATGCCATGTTTATAGGGCCAGTTGGCCACAACCCAAACACAAATTGGGGTCTTATAGGCCCAAGTATAGGCATAAGGGCAAGGGGAAAAACCACAAGCACCGGGACTGGGTCCTAGTTCATAGGCAGGAGTGAGACAGGGTCCCACAGAATAGGTACAGGGGTCGAGACCTATGGGACCACCATAGACTGTGCTTATATCTAGGTTACGGGATGCCCTAGGTGAGGCTAGATATTACCAGGACTAGATGATGGCGGCTAAGATAGACTTCATATCCTATGCTGAGTACAGGGCACAGAAGGCATCCAGTGAGAGGATGAGATCCAACACTCACAGTGTGGAGAGCATAGGGGGTCAATGAGCTCCGAGGCCAAATCAGGAAGAGGCTACCAATGCACGAAGACTAGCTATAGTTGAGGCACCAGTAGGGACCTAGGAGGCCGAGGGTACACGTGATACAGAGATGGAGGGCATCCAATGAGATGCCTGATATGTGGTCACCTAGTTTTTGATGTATGATAGTCTTTTTGTGATTATACTGGCCTGCGTACCTAGAGATAGTTTTATTTTTTATCACATACCATCCTGTGTGCTGAAGACAATGAGGATGTATGAGAGGTTTTGTATATTTTGAGCATATACCGGCCTGCGTGCTGAAGATATTTTGTATTGATTCATTATTTTATTATATATATGAGACTGGCCTGCATGCCGATGACATTTCATATTGTGTATCGGCCTACGTGCCAATGATTTTGAGATGATGGACATGAGGAGATAGCCATGTATATTGTATTGAGATACACAATTATTTATATGATGAGATACATGTTATTTCTAGATTTGTTGATGTGTTGATGAGATTTTGATTTTTTGTTTTGATATGGATGGAAATTAGGTGAGTTAGGCATGATGGAGTCAGGTTGGTATAGGCATGGATTGAGTCAGGTTGGTTTAGGCATGGATCGAGTCAGTTCATATGGTGATAGGGTTGCATGGATCGAGTCAAGTTTGCTAGGCATGATTGACATGGTGGAGTTCAAAGTTGGTGAAATTATGATTCATTATTTTGTGAAATGAATGATAATATGGGTCGTATGTGAGATGTGGTATAATCTATACATAGTTATGATAAAGGAATGGTAAGCATAATAAATGTATGCTGTGATAAGGATTAAAATATGAAGTAACTTGTTATGTATTTGGTTACATTTCCAATTTGGGATAGAAAAGGGAAACTAAGTGAGGTGTGATGTAATGTGAGGAACATGGAAGATGAATTGTTTAGGGTAGAGAATGGCCGAGCTAACCTCCAAGGGCCCCATGCCCTCAGAGTGCTACCTACATAGTCCCGGTGAAAAGGGACCTCAGGCCAATGTAGTTCTCCCATGAGCTAGGGAAGAGTACGAGGAGGTATGAAAATGAGTTAGTAGGTTTTAGGCATGGTGTGGGTTTAGGGTTAGGTGGGTGGATTATAGGTAAAGTGATGTAGGTGGGGTCGATTGTGGTGAAAGAAGAAGATTACCCCAAAGGTAAGCATCGAGGACCAAGTCCTATATAAGGTAATCAAAACGTAAACAAAGACAATGAAAAGATAAGAGGGGGCAATAAAGCCACCTAATTGGTTAGGATTATACCAAGTAGATCATACCTTGGAAGAGGTGATGAATGTAAGACCCTAAAGACATTGCATGAGTGATTGTTCTACGGTGAAAAGTAGTCACATGATCACCAAATGTCTAAGTTCTAAGAAGTCCCTTGAGGCAGTAGGAAATGGGAGTGGGAATGGTAAGAAGGGTGAAAGGTAGTTAATTTTTATATGGTATAGGTAGCATGCGCTTTAGGAAAAAGATCCTAGGTCACAATGGGAAATTCCATGACTAAAAGGTTTATTGTTTTGACTTATAGTTAAGATAGACTGATCGGTGTAGGAAATCTATATGGGATGAAGAAAATGTAACTCCTTGAGGTCTTCATGAATTTGATCGATGCAGGAAGCTTCGGTTGCTCTTGTCATTTTTTAAAGAGCTTTGCATAGTTGTCCTTCGAGGGAGCAGTCTATTTATAGGAGCCATTGTTGAGAGGAAGATGTTCATTTTGAGGGAGTCATCTTTTGAGTGGAAGTTTGACTCAAGGAGTTATATCCCATGTGAGGGCTTTGAAGTCATGGACAAGACCAAGGTGAGGATAGGACTCTCGTGAAAAAGGAAAGGTGAAACAACCATGGGATCTCATCTAAAGGTAGATGAAAATTATCCATGAGAATCATGCTATGTGTAGCGCCATGGTACACATATTCAAGAGAAGATAACAAGTGATGGGTACTCACATGATTCTTGTTTAATCATTGGTGAGGTGTATGGAGTGGATAGTGCTCAAGGGACGAGCATGGAAAGAGACAAAGGGTGAGGTAGGACTTAGAAGTCAACAATAGAATGGTCAAAGATGCAAGGCGTTAAGGGGCTCAGGTTTAGGTTTACCATCGAGTGAAGATAAATGATAAGCACCTGATCCATAGGTATGAGTCATGATGTATGGTCCAAGCCAATTAGGAGAAAATTTTCCCCGTTTGCTTTTTTTGCTTTAGTTACATGTTGATTTTCTTTCAGGACAAGGTCACTTAATTGGAAGGTTCATGCATGGACACGTTTGTCGTAGGCACATTTGATACATTTTTGGTAAACTTGAAGGTGATCCAGAGTGTTAAGATGACATTCATCTAATAACTCCAGCTGTGCTAAATGGTCCTGACAAAATTCATCATCATTAAGCATGTCATGGAGAGAAATGCGGAGTGAGGGAATCTAGATTTGAGAGGTAGGACTGCCTCGGTACCGTAGACTAGAGAAAATGGTGTGGCAGCAGTGGAGGTTTGAATACTAGTGCGGTATGCCCACAGGACAAAAGGAATGTGCGTATGCCAATCCTTCCTTCGTATCGTTAACCACTTTCATAAGAATTTTGTTTAAGTTTTTGTTAGTGGATTTGGCTTGGCTGTTGGTTTGTGGGTAATAAGGTGATGAGAAACTAAGCTGAATGTTGAAGGCGTCGCAAAGTTTTTACAATGTTTTTTTTTTGAATTGTTTTCCATTGTCAGTGATGAGGCGATGAGGAACACCAAAGTGACAAATGATGTGATGATTGATAAACTCACATATTTTCTCAGCTTTCATGGAGATGAGTGGTATGGCTTCCACCCATTTTGTATAGTATTTGGTAGTGGTGATGATCCATTGATGGCGTTGGGAAGAATGGGGGTTGATCTCTCCGACAAGATCCAAACC
This sequence comes from Taxus chinensis, assembly GCA_019776745.2. Classification (NCBI taxonomy): domain Eukaryota; kingdom Viridiplantae; phylum Streptophyta; class Pinopsida; order Cupressales; family Taxaceae; genus Taxus; species Taxus chinensis. The sequence goes on from CM034153.1 coordinate 394,024,479, forward strand.
CCATTGAGAGAAGGGCCAAAGGTCATGGGTGACCTGTAAGGAGTGACTGGGTGTATGATGAATATTGGCATGTTGTTAGCATTTTACATAATATTTGATGTAGTCACAACAATCATGGTTAAGGGTCAGTCAGTAATAGCCCAGGTGAAGAATACACTTAGCAACAACAAGGCCACTGAAGTGACCTCCACATATGCCATCATGAACTTCCTTAATGGTATAAGGAATTTCAGAACTTGTGAGGCATCATAAGAGAATACCATCAAATTCATGCTTATAGAGGATTCCCCCCAGGATGACGTAACGAGAGACCTTTTTAAGGAAGGCGCGTTGTCCGTTACGAGTGAGATCAGGTGGTAAGATGGAGAGAGAAAGATAGTCGAAGTATTTTTTGTACCAAAGGTCACTCGGGTCCAGGGTAGTGGTTTTGATAGAGTAAACTTCATATGGTAAATAAGAAGGTGATTGTAGTCATTGTATGGTGAAAAATATTTTAGAATCGGTGGGAAAAGTAGGTATTCGAGAAGCCAAGTAGGCCATGGTATCTGTAAATTTGTTGGTTGAACGTGGGATGGTTTGAAGGGTGTAACGATCAAAGGTGGTCAAAAGTACATCTACATGATGTTTATACTTCTGAAGCAACTCGTTACGACATTGGTATATACCATTGACTTGGTTTACGACCAATTGAGAATCACCAAAGATGTTGATTGATTTGACATCTAGGGCATAGGTGGCTTGAAGACCTAATACGAGTGCTTCGTATTCGGTGATATTTTTTGTGCATTCAAAATTGAGTTTAAAAGACAAAGGCATGGGCTCACCATCAAGCAAAATGAGGATAATACCAGCCCCACCCCCACGCTGACACTTTGAACCATCGAAGAAGAGTGTCATTTGGTAAGGGGGTTCATCCAAGGAAAGGGTAGCAATTGACTCATCTAGAAAGTCAAAATTAGAGGGTTGATCCCTAGAAATAGGTGCATCGGCCAATTGGTCAGTGATAGCTTGGCCCTTGATGGACTTTTGATGAATGAATTCGAGGTCAAGATCAACTAAAAGCATAAGCCATCGTGCGACACGCTGATTTTGATAAGGTTTGGCATACATGAAGTGTAAGGGGTCGGTGTTGGTCACAACATAGGTTTTGTGGTTGAGTAGGTAATGACGGAGTTTGGTGGCAACAAAAACTAAGGCTAAGAAATTTTTTTGGGGGTGGTTGTATCAGGTTTCATATCCTAAAAGAGTATGACTTATGTAATAAACCACTTGCTCCCTATGTTGTTCATCACGATGAGTGAGCATGGCTCCCAAGGAATGATCACTAGCTAAGATATATAGGTAGAAAGGTTGATCACATTTAGGTGGAATGAGTACAGGTGGTTGGAGAAGGTATTATTTTAAGGCCTCAAAAGCTTTGTGGTAGTCATCATCCCATTTAAAGGAGACATCCTTCCTGAGAAGATGATGAAATGGTTGACATTGATCTGATAATTGTGAAATGAAAACGGTGAATAGAATACAACTTACCTTACAGGATACAGAGTTTTCTAAGGCTAGTGGGTGGAGGCATTTCGAGAATGGCCTTGACTTTAGTAGGGTCAACTTCTATACCACATAGGAAAATGATAAAGCCCAGGAGTTTTCCTGAGAGGACTGCGAAGACGCACTTCTTAGGCTAAAGGTGAACGCAATATTTAATGAGGTAGTCAAAAATGGTTTTAAGGATGGCAAGGTGTTTGGATAAGCACTTAGATTTGGCCAAGAGATCATCCACGTAATATTCCAATATGCGATGCATGATGTCATGGAAGATATTAGTCATATGTCACTGATACGTGGCACCAACATTTTTAAGGCCAAAAGGCATGACTTGATAGCAGAAGGTCCCCCAAGGGGTGATGAATGAGGTTTTGTGTTGATCCTCTAGGGCAAGCAAGATTTGGTTATAACCCAAGAAGCCATCCATGAGTGATAGCATCTCATGGCCAGCAGTAAGGTCAACCAGCTAGTCAATACTGGGTAAGGGAAAGTCATCTTTCGGACATGCTAGGTTGAGGTCATGGAATTCCATGCAAATACAGAGTCCCCTTGTCACCTTAGTGACAGGGACAATGTTAGAAATCCAACAAGGATAATCAATGGGTAAGATGAAGGAAATGGAAAGAAGGAGCTGAAGTTCTTTGACAAGAAGGGCAATGCGAGGGTACATTTTCCTCAGCTTTTGTTTGATGGGTTTGGCATCGGGAACGGTTATGATATTATGGACCACTATGGTGGGGTCAATACCGGGCATGTCTACATAAGACCAAGTGAAAGTGTGGTTATGATCTCTGAGAAAAGAAGTGATGGCTTCCTGTTCAGCAACATCTAAAGATTGACTGATCTTTAGGATGTGCGGGTCATCCTGAGTATGAATGTTGATCTTGATAGTCAATTCATTCAACATGGTTTACATCTCAGAAGGTAACGACCAATGAATATATGAGTCTTATGCACCAAGGTAGGTGAGCATAGATTCATCATCCTGACATTGAATGACATTAATTAAAGGAGTATCATCATTAATCATTTCAGGATACAGGAAGGGAAGAGTGGAAGGGATCTTGCCCTCATGTTGATAAGTCAGAGGCCCCAAGGAAATGGTGTTTATGAAAAAAATGTTAGGAGGGATAGATTCAGGATCCATCGACTCCGTTGGTGAGGGTGGTGATGAAGGTGGAGTCGGTGAAGAAGGTGGAGAAGGGCTAGTGTCCTTAATGAGTTCAATGCGGGCATGTTTGGTAGGTGGTTCAGGAAAGCCGATACCACTACGGTTGTTATGTTTGTGGGTGGTACATGGAATAATCGTATGGTGGCCTTGCTCATAAAATCCAAAACCAAAACCCTTCCACACACATCGGTGCAGGAAGGTGTGGGAAAAATGGTGATTGGTAAGTGATTGGAAGTCAGCGGAAAATGGATTATTTTGTGATGGTGGTTCGGGTGTGTAAGTGGTAATATAAAGTCCCCCATAGGTGAGACTAGTACGAAGGTGAGGAGGACTATACAAGAGACGTTATCCTATACAGTGATCATAACATGGGTGTTGGTGAAGGCTTCTATACTCTTGTGGAGTAAGGAATGTGTTGACACTATATAGGTGGTACTCCCCTAGAGTGAGACATTGAAAAACACCTTCTAAGGGATCAATGGTTGGTATGTAGATAGCTGAGATGGATGAAGTGTCAGAGGTCACTGTGGAGGTAAATCTAATAGATTGGGAAGCTAATGGGTCAGCTGTGGAGGTTTCAACAGTGGTAGGAATGGAGGAGGTATGTGCGGTTGAAGCAGTGATGTGCTAGTAAGTGGAGGTGTAGGTAAAGAAGTAGTGGTTGTGGAGGTAGAAGGCTTAATAGGTATGAGCACATCATTGGGTCGGTAAAGCATGTTACATGTTTTAAAAGGTGATGGGTCAGATGCAATGGTATAGGTGTGTCCTTCATGTTCAAAATTTACACAACGATGCAAAGTGGAAGGAGTGCACCCCATGACACAAATCTAGGGTTTTTCAAGCAACAAGTTATATTGGAATTCCCCCTCCAAGACAAAATAATTCTGGAACAGTGTGGGGGCCCACGCGAATGTGGAGGATGATGGTGCCTAGTGTAGAGGTGATAGCATCATTGAATGAACACAACATGACTAGATGTTTATGCATGTAATTGTCAGGTATGTGCATTTGAGTGAATGCATGGGATGAAATGATATTAATGCTAGCACCCCCATCAATCATCACATGGCATACCCATATGTCATCGATGTGGATAGAGATGAAGGGGGCTAGGTGTGGGTCATCGTTTTGGTGTGGTGTGATCTCTTCCTCTGAGAAGCTAAGGGAAACTACTTGGTGAATAGGGTGGGGTGAAGATGAAGGTGGTAATTTAGTGAGAGAGGCTACATGATGGGGTGTGATAATGGAGGCTACAGGTGTAGGGTCATTGGGTGAAACATCAATAGATTGAAGAACCTCCATGAGAGCTTGACGATGGGATTCTGAGGTTTGAATGAGGTCATATAAGGACATTTGGAGGGAAACTGGTGTAATTTTTTGAGCATGGTGCGATGTGTGACGATGTTGGAAATGGGGTACGTAGGGCCACAGATAGTGATTTTAGGTATGGGTGTAGATGGTATGTTGGGTATGGGATTAGTTGGTGGGTCAGTTGCCTTTTCTTTACCTTTATCCTTTTGAGCACATGTAGTGACATGTATCATGTTGATTTGAGGGGAGTTGGCAAATGGAGAAGGTGTAGGGTGAGTTATATAACGACATGATGGGTAAAAAACTACTAGAGGGGGAAAGCCTTGTGAGGTGAGCTGGGTGCAACAAACATTTAGGTGGTGGCGTGGCAATTTCTCTGATGCAAACCATGTTAATTTTGAATCTTGGGGGTGGCTCTAGGAGTTGTGAGGGTGGAGGTCATGGTTGTTGAGTGGGAAGTGTGGGAATGGGTGTTGGTGAAGCAAGATCCTTGTTGAGAAGGTCGTCATTTTCAAAGTTGGCTTCAGGAGGACATAACTGGATAAGGATGGCTTTCAAGGCCTTGCAGTTTTCCACATTGTGCCCTGGCACATGATGGTATGCGCAAATTTTGGTGTCATCAAACCCTTTTGGCTTGGGTTTGAGGGGGTCGTAAGGTCTGAGTGGTGGTAATGTGATGACAGAAGTCTCAAGGAGGTTGGTTAAAATTTTGGCATAAGACCCTGCTAGTGGATCGCAATGGGAAGTGAACGTGGGTTTGGGTGTAGGTGTGGCTGATTGTTGAGGAATGGTCTCTTGAAGAGAAGGAGCGGATTGAGCTATCTTTTAGGGTGTTGGCATGGTTTTGGGTGTCGGTCATGTTTGTTTAGGTGGGGGTATAGTACATGGACGGGTAGGAGGGTGTGTGGTTATCCTAACTACCTTATTGTGGGGTAGTGGAGATTTGTCTTTAGGTTTCACCTTCTTGGGTAAAGGTGATATGGGTGTACGAGGTCTAGAAGGAAAGGTAGATGGGGGAAGAGGATGAGTTACCCATGGGGATAACGGAGGTGCTATGAAGGTAGAGGATGTGGGTCGTGTAGGAGGTGTAAGGGACAGAGATTGAAGTGTAGTGGGTAGTGAAGGAATTGTTGAAGGTATTGGAGATATGGGTGGTAAATATGCTATGGGTGTGGGTGTAAGTCATGTCAGGTGCCTGGGTACATTAGAGGTTTGTGAGGAAGGAATGGGATGTTGTGTTTTTGGTTTATTGATGGGTGGAGGTTGCTTGGCCATGTTGGGAAGCTGAGGTCCTAAGGTAGACGGGACAGGTGCAGGTGTGATTGGCACAGCTGGGGTATGAGTTCTATGGGTATAGTGCTTATGTTTGGGTTTTAGAGTAGGTGTGGTGTTGAATTTGGAGGATGTAGCTAAATCCATTTTGATAGGTGGATGAGTAAGGCTGGTGGTCGGGGTGACCCCTAAAGTGGTAATAGGTTTAGTCGAGGAAGATGCCATAGGTGTGGGTTCAGGTTTAGATATAGGTTGGGTTATGGGTAAGGGTGTATGTTGAGTTATGATGGGTGTCATGGAAGGAATGGTGATAGAGGTTTTTGTATTCGGTTCGATTGGTCGAAATACTTTTGGGTAGATAGTGGAAGTATCAGGAAATAACATCTGCATCTGTGTTGAGACCAGAAGCAGAAGACGCCCCCATAGTAAAGCCCTATCCACATATTCTAAGTGATCGGCCAAATGTGAGAATGGCACATATATAGGTGGAGTTGATGAGGACCTAATGGAAATTATCGTAAAATGTGTCTTAAAGAAAGGGAATTGGATAGCTTCAGCTTCCGTGGGTAAGAGAGCCAAAAGTAGGTCTAAAGGATCTTGGGTAGCTGATGGAGAATGTTCACCAAGAGGAAAAGGTATTTCAATTGGGTCTATGATGGGTGGAGGAGATGATGGGTCCTCCTGTAGATGGAGGAATGGATAGGTGCTAATCTATGGGTGGAGGAGATGATGGGTGCTCCTTTGTGGGTGGATGAGGTACTATGGGTATAGGTTCTCTAAGTGGAGAAGCTAAAGGTGAAATGGTCTCGATGTTAGTCGAAGACTCCTCCGTAGGTGATGAAGGGGATGAAAGGTGTTCCTCTGTGGTTATAGGAATAGGTGCGGTGGGTTCCAATGTGGAAGGAGGATTCTGGGTTAGGATTTCCTCTATGGAAGGAATGTGAGGTAATAGGGTAATGGTGGATGCATCACTAAAATAAGCATGGACCTCATGGGTATGGGTATCATGAGTTGAGGTCTCACCAGTTTGATCAAATAAGGGGGCATGGTTGGGAAATGGTTTCTTGAAGATGTGTAGGTTTTGGTTGGTAGGTGCGTTAGGATTATCCATGGTTAACTTGCATTTATCGAGCATTTCTTGGACAATATTTTTGAAAGTGATGCAATTGCCTGTCACTATGACCCTTTACTCGATGATAGCTATACAAGTCATGTTCTTTATACCATGCGAGCAGGGGGTGTGTGGTTTTATAGGTGGAAGGGTGATGGCTCTGGATTTGATAAGCTTTTCTAAGATAGAAGAGTAAGGTTCCCCAATTGGGGTGTATTTTCATTGTTCTCGTCTAAATTGAAAAGTCTAGATGGGTGATAGATTAGATGAGGGGGTAGCTTGATTTGATGGATGAGCTGGGCCAGCCTTGAGTGCCACTGTGTTAGCAGTGCCCTTAGCTTTTGAATAATTGTTTTTTTGTTTGGAAAAAGAAGAGGTATCATTTGACTTGAATGTCAAATTCTTATTGCGTAATTGGATTTTTTTCTCTTCGATGGCCTAAATCTCTAACTTTTGTGCCATAGTGAATGCTTCATCGAATGTTTAAAAGGTTTGGACCTATAAGGTTGGTCAGATATGTCTAGTACAAGCCCATGTGAAGAGTTCGATGAGTTCTATTTGTGGCAGTTGCAAGGTGAGTTGATTGATCAAGCTATGCCATGGAGCAAAAAAATCTGCGATAGATTCATCTTCATACTGATGCGTGGAGTATAGGCTAGTCATAGTAACCTTCTTAATGATATTGATAGAGAAATGATCCAAGAAGGCTTGGGCTACCTAATTGAATGAGAATATAGAGTATCTAGGTAACCCACTATACCAATCTAATGCAGGTCTAGTTAGAGACATGGAAAAGGTTTGCAATAGCAAAGCATCATCATGATCGATCAGATAACACCCATTTTTAAACAACCGCAAATGTTGTTGTAGGTCTTCTTTGCTATTGAAATGATTGAATTTAGGCATTTCCCAATGCACGGGGTATGGGTGGATAGGAATGGATGGGTGGATGGGCTCATTGCAAATCTCGTCATAAGTGAGAGTGTTACGGGAGCCAGAAACCAATGCCTCCAATTTCTGCATCTTGTCAAACATTAATTTGATTAGGTTGTTGGTAGGTTGCGATGATTGGGTTCCTCCTGTAGCATGAGAGGGTTGGTTTTGGGCATATAATGGGGGTGGCACTCCAATGTATGGTGCTACCATGTAGGTTGATTGAGAAGAAGGTAGTGAAACAGGGGGTATGTACCCTACGTGAATAATAGATGAAACAAGAGGCTGCTGGTAGTATTTATATGGAGGTGGAAGGGTTGTGGTAACCCCAGTGGCAATGGGGGCTAATGATTGTGGAATGGAAAGGACCAACCTCTGAAAATGGTTAGGGCTCACCGACACCAAAGGTGGTAGTGTAGCTGTGGGTATGTGTGAGACATTAGGGGCAGATGAGGTTGTGTTTTGGGTAGTTGTCGAAGGTATGGTGGATGTGGCGGGTGCCACAGAGGTGGCATACGTGGCAGTCATAGTGGGTATAGGACCTAGCTGTGAAATGATTGGGGGTAAAGTAGATGCGGGCAGTATAGAGCCAGATGGGGCCGATGTAGGAGTGGGAGTGAGAGTTGGGGGGATAGATACGGGCATGCTATATATCAACTGACCTAAAGCATCTCAAGTGGGCGATTGGGAAAGGTAAAACTGCAAAGCGGCAGGGTTTTGGTCAAGGAGTCATGCGAAATCTTCATCTCCTGTAGCGATAGTGATAGGTTAGATGGGTTCCATGGCTAGTGATAAAATGAAAGGTGGTGAAGGACTAAGTGGGAGTGGTTGACAACTAGCGTGAAATACAAGTGCACTTTCTTGTCTTCGGGTCAGCACCATGTGAACCAATATTGATCAGGTAGGGTTGCTTCTCTGTAAATGACAGAAAAAAAGTAGGAACAGGTGAATCTAACGGTAAAAAATGGATTAGGTACCAAATGTTGGTGGGAAATTGAAATAGGCTAACCAATGCCGGTTAGGGAAAAATGACGTCGGTTAGGTGTAATTGCTACCGGTCACTGTAGAAAATGGACAATGAGTGAAAACCAAGGTATAAGGTCAAATCTGACAGGTATGCTGAATCTGATGAGGTTTACAACATCAATGGGAATGATAGCAATGACATGGACTATGAAAATTAGAAGAAGATGAATAAATGTACCTTTGAGTAGGTTAGCAAAAGGACCTGGAACTGATGCCAATTGGGTATAACCGACAAAATTAAGAGGGTAACTGATGACGGTTATTGGACTGAAAGTGGTCACTATGAAATTGAAACAATGATGACAAAATAGTGGTTGTGAATTAAAATTTGATGTGGAATCAAACCCAGAATTCTGAGAATGATGGGAATATGGTCCAAGCACACTCAGGTGAAGCCAAAATACACCAGCTGTGATGAGGAGCATGCAAGGATGAACAAGAAAAATGAATAACGTGATCTCTCACCTCAAAATGCAAGCCAAGTAGAAACACTAAGAAACATGTGATCCTAGGAGTTCCTTTTCTATTATGTTTGTTTAGCTTATGCTAATTAAGGACTGACACATGAACTGTGAAATAGAGTTTTTTGGTGAGGATGGCTTCCTACAAAGAAGGATATCTAAAAGGCGAGGTTTTAGGTATGTTATTATGGGGGCGGGCCTTGCTCTGAAGTATGACTTTACAAAGCAGCGAGCTGGGTGCGCACTGTGTCATGATCATGTGATCACCTACAACTTCTTCTAGGTAAGATGTTGTTTAAGAATGTGTGTATTTTCAATTTTTGTGAGGTTTGGTAAGAATTAGAGAGAAGATAAAGAGAAAGAAAGTTCTTTCTATGGTTCATTTTTCAACCATCAGCTGGTCCTGACTTCCAACATATAGGTTTCCTGCAATTAATGTGAGCTAATGCGATAAATCAGAATGCAATGCACTTATTTTAAAGCCCAAATCAAAGTGTGAAGTTGGATGACAAAAAAAGATGAAGAGGAAGAGGGATGCTATTTCACTACAATTCAGAAAACATGAAAAAATGGTTCTTTTTAATTACACCAAAAGAAAGGTTTCCTTTAGAGAAAATAGAAAGAAAAGGTGGGTTACCAAGGAAGAAAATTAATGTGTATGCTTTTTCGAAGGGAAACAAACACACAACTTTTCCTAGGAATGAATAAAATGCAAGGAACCCCAGATGGGTCCCACTAAGCGTGCCAAAATGTTTCACTTGATTCTTAGACATTTCTTTGAAGTCTTGATGAAACAGATAGGGTAACAGGCGTAGGAGGAATACCTGTTCAAATGTTAGTTGATGAGTTGTTGCACACCTATAAATTTTGAATCCACAGCTAATTGTGAGAGATTCCTTTTGGCTAGGAGGAACTACTTGTAATGAAAAGTAAGACCACCATAAAGAGTTAAACAATTTATGCAGTGAACTTCCTAGCATGTTCTAGATCTGGGAAGTGTGATACTTACTAGACGGCTGTCAGTCCACTATTTTAAACAATTTAATCTGGGAAATGAAATAAATCATATTGTACTTCAAAATGATTTAGGTATCTCACTTAAACACAATAAGAAAGATCTGATCTAACAGGCTAGGTTAGAATAGGATCCGAAGGTCAAATAATTGGTTCTAGATCTCTGTAGGTTTGACAGAGGTCTTAGGAAGATCAAGGGTGAATGAGGGTGATTTTGAATTAGGTGGAAAGGTCACTGTTCTGGGTTGTATGGGAAAATACAGAAACTGATGCCGGTTAAGGGTGACTAACTGTAGTTGGGTGTAACCGGTGCCAGTTATTGTGGAAAACTGGGAATGCCATAAAATGAGTTTTGGGTATCCTTTGTGATTACACAAAGTACTTTGGTTGGTTGAAATGAGGTATTTGGTAGCTTGGGTAAGATTTAGTGAGGTTTTAATGGGTATATGGAGGGGGAGTGTTGAAGGAGGTCAATGGGTGGCTAGGTAAACAATATGTGATAATATAATAACAAAATGAAATGAACCAGAGAAGTATACCATTTTACTTACTTGGATTCTAGTCTTGGATGCTTGTGAGTGAGGGATGGAGGTGTTGGTAAGAGGATGAAGGCTGCAGATGATCACCTATCGTAGAAAAGCTTCTTCATGGGCTATATGAACATTCCTTTTGCTTGGTTAGATTAGATCATCATTGGGGTGAGTGTTGGATGGCTATGCAAAATAAAATACTTGATCTCCTTCCTTGCATGTGTGTTCTCGCTGAAGCAATATCTCTCTAGAATGTGCTAATGTTTGCCAACTTTTTCCAATCTTTGCTAACCTTGAAAATAAGATTGTTTTGGGGGTTAAAATTGTAACCGACGGCGGTTCCGGCCTAACCGATGACGGTTAGGGGTAACTAGCATCGGTCAAGGTGGGATTTCATAGGTTTACTAAACTAAGGAGATCCTCTTGATTTTCTCGGATCTCATGTCGTTAACTCATGGATTAAACTTGAAGCTTCTTGTAAGCATGCATGAATGTGGTTAGAGAGAATGTAGGCATTGATCTTTAGGGTTTGGGTAAGTCTTAGTTAGTTATGGCAACTTACTAAGAATAGGTCTTAGGGTGAGTTGGCTTGATGAGATGTCTAGGTGAGGTATATGTGTGGATATTATTTAAATTAAGATATTTAAATAATAAATATGGTGAGGATAATGAATTAATTTAATTAGATTAATTAAATTAATATTAGTGAGGTAAAGAGAGCCATGGCTAGGTGAATGTGATGAAGGGTGCTTATTTGTTAAGGGACCAAAGGGGAGTGTGACCTAATTTTAGTGTCTACAAGTAGAGTTGATGCTCAGTAGTTGAAATCTCTGTAAATTTTATAGGATAATTAGTCCAAGCTAGTGCAATGGTTTCAATGGGTTTTTCTCCCTTCAATGGTTTCCCACATTAAATATTATATCTCTCTATTTTATTCTATTGATTTTTTGTGAATGGTGTTGTGGTTTCATCATAACAAAGTAAAGAAAATTGAATTGTCTTTCAAATTTTGAATTAACACTAATTCACACCCCTCTTAGTGCCTATAATTTCCAATAAAACTATTAAGTGATTAATTTTCTTTCCTCGGGATAGAATAGATATTGAAATCCTCAAAAATCATCTATAATATTCCACATCTTATATTTATAAACTTTTAAAAAATAATTATTGGATGAATTCAATACTCTTACTTGATTTAGAACTAATTCACAAAGGTTTGCAATTGTTTAACATTATTTCTTCTTTACCATTATAAACCATGGATAAGAGCCTTCTACTCAGCTGAATTGCTACAGAAACTGAATTACAATATGAAAATAGAGTAATACTTTATACCCACGAGAGATATAAGTAATACTTATCGACCTGCACCTTTTCTACTCCTAGTTCCATCAAAGAACATTTTCCAACTGCCATAATCCTACTCATTAGCCTGTATAAAACTAGGAATAAGTGAAGATTCTTCATGTAAATAATAAGTGCCTAGACTAACTTCTTCAATATGTTTGTAAGGATCAAAATAGTGAAAATTAGTTCCCCATTCATCAAACAACACATCTGAAATAACTTCAACCCAAGTGATTATTTATTATAAATTTGGGTGGTCTTCTTGATCAAATATCGGGTAATTTTTTATCAACTACAATTGAAACATAAGGTTGAATATAATACATGAAAATGGGATCTGACTTGATAGTTTCTTTAGTGCCATACCTAGTCTTAAAAATCATGTGGCACTAGTCAGCTAATAATTACCCTCAATTTTTGGTTGTAAAATCTCTAGAGAAGCATAAGGTAAATAGTGAAGGAAAATTAATAATGAGAACATCATGAGGAATAGGGAAGTTGGGGCATGTCTACAATATGAGGCTTAAACCTCTGATGACTCCAACAATTCCTAATACTTTTCCATCCTACTAGATCACACCTTTGGAGAGAGATTCATATTTTAAGCCAAGATGATATGCTATTTGTTTGGGAATGACTAAAATTTTGGATCCAGAGTCAATCATGCAATTATGAATCAAATGATTTCCAATAATCATAGATACATAGAAAGATAGTGGTTTCATACTCCTACTTGGTTGATCATCTGTTGATTGAGGTGAATTGGTGAGCATAACTTTGGCATTCTATTTGGATGATTAATTTGATGTGGAGAGGTCAGCTATGATGGATTACAAAAGATGTCTTTGTCAAGGAACAACAATATATTACCACATTAATATTCACGCATTAATATTTTTCATTTATGAAAGAATATTAAAGGGATTACCTATATATTTTTTCTATAGAGGAGTGTCATTCTCCTTGTTTGTTCCATCTGCAGAATCTCTTTAGATGGAGAGATATATATGTTTTATGGATTATCCTTGAGTGATAAATTTTACTTCTCGTGTAGGAATTATTCACTACATGAATCCATAATGTCCTATCGGTCTATAGTGTATCACATATTTTCTACATTCCACATATTTCTCGATGAAAATTTAATTCTGCCTAATTTTATGGGTTGTCCACCTCTAGGGTATGGGATCAATGAAGTAGGATATGGATTTTTTACTTCAATTTGTATCCTTTCAGACCTAGTGTTATCTGTTATACCTAAAGAAGAAACTTGATTATGCCCCTAAAGCCGATTCATTATGCATAATTCATCTATTTTTTAATTTACAAATGAAGTATCAATATGCAACTCGGGAGTATTCTCTTATGGTGGAAGTCTTTCTACTGATAGGACTTCAGGAAAATAAGAATTTATGATCATCAAAGTTTGGTTTAGGATTTCATTTTGGTAAGTGGATTGATTATGATCTTGGTTGAAAGGGAAAAACCATTCATAATCTTGCACTAGGTTGCTTTGAACTGGAACCACTACTGGCTGCATTAGGATTATATGTTTAGAATGGTTTCACATGGGTGATTTTTCATTTATTTATAGAATTATATTTGTATGATAGCTTATTAGGTGGATAAGGAGTTTTTTTTGGCTAATTTTGAGGTTGATAAGGTTTGAAATTTTGTGGTTATTGCATTTTCAAGGTAACTAACATGTTAAATTTTTACATTTGTTACAAAAATCCTTGCAACTGTAATTCATGAGAGGTACTTGGGGAAGTAGTAGCTTGGCTTGCTAAATGGCTAGTTAGTCTTGGAATAGGAGCTAATTGTGATGTTTTATACCACACAAATGTTATTACCTATGGGAAGATGGGCATTAGAGGTCTTGGTGCAATTTTCACAACCTGAATAAGATTATTCTCCACCCGAATGGAAATATCATTAGAATTAGGGAGATTTATACCTCCCATGGATTGGATTTTTTAGGAAATTTAGGGGATAAATACTATTAAAAATTATAGATCCATAATTTTTAAAATCTAGGAATTATAGTTTATGAAATGTAGTGATTAAAACAAATTAAGATGTTTATATTGCAAATTAAAAAATGTAAACAACATGAAATATAAAGTAAATGAACATAGTGATACAAGATATAAGTGGGAAAACAATAGAAGGTAAAAATCCCACTAAAAATAACTTATATTTATTGAGAATTAAATTTTACCCAACACTCCCACTATTTCTAAAGATCCACTTGTAGTTACACCTTCAACAAGGGATTACAAACTACCTCATACATTTTCTCATGCATTTTTCAGCATTCACATCATGTATCTATGGTAAAATTTCACATATGGCTTACATTCATATGTAACACTTAATATTTCTACTATGTAACTGATCTCTAATGATATTACCTTGTTTTATACAAGGTGGGTGACCTGTTTTGGGTCACTCTTACATTTTTAACACTATTAACAACATTAGTGGATCTCCCATGCTTATATTTTAAATATAATATATAAAACAAAAACATATAGTCTTTGGTGGGTTTCTAAACAAGTAATTTCCCACTTAATATTATAAACCCAACACTCCCCCTTAATGTTAAGCAGTGAAATATAAATAGTGTTTTTTTTTGTGCATGTTTGTGTGTGTTAGGGATTCCCATGAGGGGGTCACCTTTAAATGTGACCAAGGAGTTATGTATATTTATTTATTTGAACCTTTTTTTAATGTTGCATGTGTTTATTTTGTGATGCATTTTCCCCTTTCTTTATTCATTAAATGTTGTATTAATATTATGGGTAAGCATGTTGTTAATATTAATTAAATAAAATATGTCATAAGAAAGTAATTAATAGAGTTGTTGGCCTTGAATTAAAGTGTTTAAAGAGATGTGTAAGTTAAATTTTGAGTGTAAGTTCATTTGAGTATGAAAATTCCACCTTTTTGGAATTTGAATTTTTCCTTGAAGGCTGATTTTGGAGGTTTGTGGGACAAGTTAAACTTGTCTCATACCTCTTAAATTTAATTACCAATCATACCTATGGTTGGAGAGTTGAAATTTTAAATTTTATAATTCTTTTTGAGAAGGTAATTTGTAGGTTTTAATTGCACTTTTCTTACATGTTTTAATTTCAGTCCTTTAGGGTGTGGGTTGGATTTGAGTGTGTAAGTTAACTATCTTTTTATTCACCCACCTATTTATTATGCATTGGAGAATGAAATTGAATTTTGGGGGTAGGGGTTGAGGATGTGTGATGTGCAATCCTACATGGATCTACTTCATCTTCTTCCCTTCCCTCTTCTATAAAATTTGAATTCCTTGCCTTATTTTGGGTTGCTTGCCTTTGGAGACTTCATTCTTAGGTGAATGATTTTTCTATTTTGGAGCTCTTGCTTTGAAGAAGTTTTTTGGAAGATTGTTGCATGCTTGTGCTTGGCTTATTTTTGGATTGCTTGCATTGGGATAAAGCTTGTTGTTTTTGGAACTTGGAACAACTCCATCATGGAGAGGTAGGAGCTTGGCTCTTGCAATGTTTCTTTTTTGCTTATGAAAATGTTAATGTGTGAATTTTTTGGCATGTTTGTGGGTTTTTGGGTAGATGGCCTAGGAAGGGTGTACGAGAAGACTCTGGGGTTTATTTTGTGGGAGGCACAAGTGTGTTTTAGGGAGGTATAAGGGAGGAGGGAGTTGGGATTTGGGTTTCCACCTTACAAAGAAATAACTTGCATTTATTTACTCATCATGGGCTACCATAAGAGGTTAGGGAGACATAAAAAAATGTGAGGAATAAGGGGTACTTGGGGAGGCTTAAAGAATGTAAAGGTTTTGATATACTATATTTTGGTGGTTTGTAATTTAGGTGGTGATACCCAATTTCCCCTTTTTGTAGGAATAAGAAGCATCCCCCATAGTTTCTTTCTCCTTTGGATTGTTAATGAAGCCTCAATAATGTTTTTCATGCTTTAATGTAAATGTAAACTACATTTTTTTTGGACTGTGTTTTATTGTGAAAATGTTGCTTATGTGTTTGTGGAAGCCTATTGTTTCCATGAGTTGGATCACATCTTTTATTGCATTTGGTTGGGGCTCTCGGGGCCAATGAAGAAGGATGGCTTCTCCTATTCATTGGATGTCTTGGTTGGGTGGAGAGCGTTTCCTTTCCCTTACTCTTGCTATGATCATAATTTGGAAGAATGAGAAATATGCATGTTGCAATTCTGAAGTTGAGAAAAAGATAGTTTGATAGTCCCTTGTGAAATGAAATATTATTGTATCCCTTTTCCACTTTAAAGTGGATTATCTATATATTATTTTTAATGGAAAGATACTTTGTATTAACAATAAAAGTTGAAATTTGAAATGTAAAAAAGTTATACTTTGTATTCTTTTTTTTTGGAAGAATGTGAAAGAATGATATGTATTTTGTATTTATATTTGAAATCAAATGGAAAGGAAGTTGTAAGAGATTCATTTGAATTAATGGAAGTGTTAGCCTTGTTCATATGATATTGTTTCCATTGGAAATATTTGTTTAACATGCACTATGAAATCCCTGTTTTGAAAATGGAAAAGTGAAACACGTGAGGAGAAAATGTATTATTTCTGCCTTGTTTATAATATATGATTTTGGAAAGAATAGAAACTGCATTCTTGTTTTAATATTTGATTGAAAGAATGAAAACTATTTATGACCAGCATGGAATGAGATTAATGTTTTATTTCATGGAAAAGGAGATAGTTAATTTATGTTCCGTAAATGTATACACTTATTTTAATTCACTATATTCTTTGTAAAATTCCTTTATCAAATGGTCAAATAACCTTGCAAATAGATAAGAGGAAAATAAAATAATCAATTGGATTTATTGAGTACAAAATGATCCCAAACCAAACTAAAAACACTTAGGAAATGTCTTGAAAATCTTCCAGTCGAGCCAAGGCAAATCTACAGGCTTTTTGCTATAAAAAAAAAACTTGTAATTTTGAAATGTAGATCAAACCAAAAATTTTACACTTGCTATATATCATAAAACTTTCCTAATGGAAACCTCCATGTCTGTTTGACATGTTGAAGGAGAAAGAATGATAAATTTGAACAAAATTTTATAAGATAAAATTACCAGTTCGCACTGTAAAATTATGCAAAACATTTTCACTAAATTAACTCCTTAAATTTTATCAAAATAAAAATTTATGGATTCCTTTGCAAAGAGGACATCGAGATATTTCTAGAAAGTCCTTGTTTTCCCAAAACTGAGCTCTCTATCAAAATTTATGGTCTTCTGAAGTTTTTCTTCACTTGGCGTCAAAACAAATATTTTGGGAAAAAATTCCTTGGCAGGCCCCCGCAGGCCAGAATTTTTCCCTTAGAGCTCTGGAAATTTTTTGCAATTTTTTTCCAAATTTAACCCGCCACCCCACCCCACCATTCTGCAGCCAATCAGAGGCTGCCACAGGGCACCATGAGGTGTCATTGGAGGGGCAAATCCCTTTTTAACTTAGCGCTTCTAGAAAATTTTGGGAAAATTTTCCAAATTTTCCCCGCCACCCCACCAACCCGTAGTCAATCAAGAGCTGTCACATGGTGTCATGATACAATGGTGGAGGAGCAGTTCCCTTTTTTCCTTTTTGCGTTTTAGAAAAATTTGGGAAAATTTTCCCCGCCGCGCCGCTAGCCGCAACCAATCAAGAGCTGCCACGTGGCATCATGAGGTGCCGATAGAGGTGTGTGATAATGTTACCATTTTTTTTTTTTTCCCTTCGAGGGGTGTTAAAAATTTTTTTCCCTCACCACCCCCTTTCCCCGTTGGCTTACCCCACATGTCCCTTTCCCCACATTGGCTTAGGAGACGCCAAGTGTCCCTCACGGACTTGCGGGAGCGCGGGTGCAAAGGTGCCTTTTTGCTCCTTGGGAAATTTTTATCCCCACGGCCCGTAGACCCACCCATGGGGAAATTTTCCTTCCAACAGCCCGCTGACCCACCCTTGGGGAAAAATTTCTCCCCTTGGCCCGTAGGCCCACTCTTGGGGAAAATTTTCACCCTAAGGCTCGCCAGCCCAAAACTTGAAAAATATGAGGAGTTGGGAGGACTTCTTTATATCAATGGAAAGGAGAGGAAATTTCCTATCCAATGGGAATGATTTAGGAAATTTTTTAATGTGATAATTTTAGGTAAAATCAAGTTGAATCTTTAAATCCTGTTAGAGAATGGGTATGGTGAGGAATTACCCTCTTAACCTAATTGAATATTCTAACCCTAGATTTTGGACCTTATAATCGCTAATAAATGTTAACAAAAGGAAACTATATTCTAGTAGATTAGAATTGATCTAGAACCTTTTCTGTGACAACTGTTGTCTTGTAACCTGATTGAAGACTCCTTTAAATAAACAAAAAAAAAATTGCATAATTTTCCTAACTAATCCTAGGTTGTTCTTGGGTCTCAAGTGGGTTGTTTTTAGCGGGCATCACACTTGGTATTAGAGAAGTGGTTCAAAATCTTGGGGCATTGGGCACACTAGAAAACATGAGACATGAACCTTAAACCTAGCACATTTTTAAGGTTGGAAGACAACTTAGATTATAAATTACATATTTTAGTAAACATGGAAACTAAGTAAAACCTAGAAAAAGGAACTAACTCTTATCTTTCTCTGTGCATGAGGCATAGACAAGATGGGGAACCTTTTAACATAAACCTAGGCATACCACCTCTAGAGCATGTTGTAGTAGCTATCCTACCATAGATCTTGTAGACTCTTTAGGATGTTAATGCCACTCTATGCAGAGGATCAGTAGGAGGGCATGCAACAAGAAACAATAGAGTCACTTCCATTTAGGGTCATCTATCAAAGAGAACTTCCATGCAGAGTCAACCAAAGTAGAGTTGCCAAAGAGGGGACAAGGTGACCAAGCTTCAGGACATAGGGAGAGGTCTTAAATCCCTAGGCTTAGGGATGAGAATGCAGGGAGGCCTAAAGGCCGTCAAACCAAAGGTGCGGATCACATCAGGGAGATCCTAAAGCTTCGGCCATCACATTATTCCGGTGACAAAGGTGGATTTCAGGAAGAGGCCTGGTTAGTGAGCTTAAGCGGGTGCTTCAAGCTCTATCCTTGTTCTAGCAACACGAAAGCTCTTGTTGCAATCCATCTACTGAGGGATGGAGCTAGTGTCTTTTGGTGGACAAAGGAGCATAAGCTCCATGTTGATTCCAAGATAGTTATCTCGGAGGTCTTTGAGGAGTGATTCAGGAGTAGATATTTGTCACAGAGGTGCATACATCAGTAGATAGATGAGTTCCTATTATTGCAAATCAGCAGCACCCCTGGATGTAAATCAAGGTTCTGAATTGATGTTTTAGGCATCGAGTGTGATTGCACAAACATGGAAACCTCTCTCAAAGTGTGGGACTTGTGAAATGAGAGAGGAATGTCCAAATTAGATGCTGGTTCCTCAAACTCCTCTGATTTAGATCTATATTTTGCACAACTACAGAGGTTCAGATCCTAATCCTACTCTAAATTGCAAGGGGACAGGGATAGAAATGCAAAAATTGAAACTAACTAATGATGGTGATGCACCAAAGGAGTGGTGAAACATTTTTTTTACCATGTAAATAGACACAAATTCATGAAATGCAACAAGGGAAAACATCCACAAGCTGATAGATGCAATTAGGGGTCTTAAAATGAAGTAAAACAATACAAACAGAGGACTGAAAGCATTCACAGAGTTTGCACTATCATTTCCATGTAAAATCTCTTGCATTCCACCCTCAAAGAGGTAAAACCTGCTACAATCACTTGTTGGAGGTGAAAGAAGAAGTTTTCTATGCCAAAAAGTGTTCAACCATGAAGAAATGAGCCAAATATGGCTTTTACAGTGCATGGGTCGAGCCCAGGAGAGAGAAAACATGAAAAAATGTGGGAGCCATTCCCCATTGACCAAAATGCATTAAAAAAAGCATGGAGGTCCTTACAAACACATGCCCTGACATTTTTGACCATGCTGGAGAAGAATGCGACCCATTTTGCATTAAAATTGATTGTTGAAACGTCAATTCTGTCCATGGGCACGTACCAGAAGAATTTTTTGATTTTATCCCTCAAAAATAAACAAAAATTCTAAATTGACCATGGAATCTTATAGATAATTTCATTATCTTTCCATTGATATAAAGAACGTGAAAATCTGAGATCTGGATCGAAAGTTATGGTGATTTGAAGTTTTAGGGCAAAAACAGGCCAAAATCGGATCGGCGGGCAAAAAGTTTGAATTTTTACCCGTTTGGTCTTTGGAACATTTTTCAAATTTTCCCTGCGCTCCGCCACTCCAAGTGCCACATGGCATGTTCTGATTAGGCGCGGGCCCTTCCTAACCATTTTTTCCTTCGTGTCGCTTGGTGTTTTTTTTCGCCCGTGAACACGTGGTAGATCTAGGGGGCCATCGCTAGATGACCATCCCATTTTGAGAGAGTATGCAAATGTTTTCCCAGGGGGAGCTACCGGGGATGCCACCCCACGTGAGATTGATTTCCATATTGGATCTGGTTCCAGGAGTAGAGCCTATCTCACGAGCTCCTTATCGGATGACCACCCCAGAGCTCTGTGAGCTCAAGTTGCAGCGGAGGGACTTCTAGAGAAAGGCCTTATCCGTCCTGGTGTATCCCCTTGGGTGCACCAGTTATATTTGTTAAGAAGAAGGATGGATGCACACGCACTTACGGTTATGCACATAGACTATCGCACACGCATATGGAAATACAGGTGCACGATCACAGGAATCGTTATCACGCACATGCACGTGTACGTGCACTGACACGCATTGTCTCACGCATCACAACCACAAAGGGGCCACAGTGTTCTCTAAGATTGATCTCACACGCACAGGCACACACATTAGTTGATGGATTACAGAGACGCAGACATTCATAAGCACATGCATTTTCGTACGAGGTATGGGCACTATGAGTTCACAGTGGACATGCACACTTTGGTTTGACGACATGCACACACACGCAGTGTTTATGAGTTTGCACTGAAATGGGGTACTCCCACAAACACTTTTTAGATCGCTTCGTGCTCATTTTTCTTGCATGACACACCTGCATTTACTCACGTACGCGTGAGGGACACACACAGAGATGCACACTTCGTCAGGTTCTTCAGTGTCACGCGCATGACGCAGCAGCTTTTTGGGACACTTATGAGACAGTGTGCACATTCTTCAGTGCAGACGATTTACGTGATTTGGGTCATGCATCATTCTCAGGTGACAGGAATCGCAAGCTCGCATCACACACGCAAGATGCAGACGCACACGCACATGGATTGGCACACGTACACGCACACACACACGCATAGAGGTGCGCAGCTTCATGGGGTTAGCAAGGTTACACACACGCACACGCATTTGTACAGGACTGTGCTCTCGGATATGCACACTCCCATCACTTCCCTTCAGCAGGAAAGGGAGACAGTTTGTTTGGTTCACACACAGGTGTGAGCAGGCCTTCAGGACACTGCACACGGAGTATCTCACATACACGCAAACCCATTCTTGCACATGCACATGGATACGCACAGGGGGAGTTATTTATTTGCACAGATGCTTCTTTAGCAGGGCTTGGAGGTGTGTTGATGCAGGATGGTAGACGTTATAGCACTTTGAGTCTCGCACATTCTCACAGGATCACTCGCAAGCACACACACACACGCACGTGCACACACACACACACACACACAAGCACACGCACACGTACACGCACACGTACACGCACACGCACGGACCTGCACACGCACATGTGCACATGACACACACACTCCCATGCACACACTCGCATGCGCACACGCACACGGCACGCGCACACGCACATGCACACATGGCACATGCACGTACACATACACACTCCAAAGACGCACACACAAACAAACGCACACGAACACGCAAACGCACACACATTCACACACACAAGCGCACACATACACACAAACCTGCACATGCACGGGCACGTGCACACACACATCGCACATGTAACACGGACACACACATCACACACTGACGAACATGCACACAGATGCATCACACATATGCACACGCATACACACGCACACATAGACATGCACACACACGCACGCGCACATGCACACAAACACATGAACATGCACACGTATGTGCACAATCTCATGCACACGCACACGCGCGCGTACACACGCACGGACGCACACCCGCACAACCACACGCACACACACACTCACAAATGCACACACACGCACAAGTAGATGAACATGCACACACAC
>CM034153.1:394049006-394056506 GCA_019776745.2 Taxus chinensis
ACACACACACGCCCACGCAAACGTAAACGCACAAACACATGCCCACACACACACACACACTCCCACACACACACACCCACACAAATGCAAATGCGCACGCACATGCAAACTCCCACTCACACACACACACGCACATGCACACGCATACGTGCACACACATGCACACGCACATGCCCAAGCAGACACACACACACACACACACACAAATACAGGCACACACACACGCATACACAGTCAAACACAACTGCTCATGTAGACGCAGACACACACACGCACGCATACGCACATGGACACGGACACACGAATGCACATGCACATGCACACGCACACTAAACGCCCACGCACAGACACACGCCCACGTAAATGCAAACGCACACACACATGCCCACACACACACACACACACACCTACATAAACGCAAACACGCACGCACACGCAAACGCCCATGCACACGCACACGCATACGCGCACACACATGCACACGCACAAGCACACACACACACACGCACACGCACACGCACACGCACAAGCACACGCACACACAGACTCACACGCACACTCACACGCACACAAACACACACCCACACACACGTACATGCACACGCACACGCACACACACATGCACACGAACACACACATGCACACGCATACACACGCGGACACGCACGTAGACATGCACACGCACACGCCCATGCACAGAAAAACACACACGCACATGCACAGACAATTACACACGAACACCACAGACGGACACAATCTAACATGCACTTGGACACGCGTACACACACGAACATGAACATGCACACGCACACGCACATGCCAAGACACATCCACACAAACATGCACACAAACGCACATGCACTTGGACATGCACATGCACACACACACCACACGCACATGCACAAGCACACGCACTCGCACAGGCACATGCACACCACATGCACACGCAAACGCACACGCACACGCACACGCACACGCACACGCACACGCACACGCACACGCACACGCACACGCACACGCACACGCACACGCACACGGACACGCACACGCACAGCCACACGCACACGCACACGCACACGCACACATACACACATGCACATGCACACGCACACGCACACAAACACACACGCGCTTCGACACGCACACACACACACATGCACACGCACATGAACGTGCACTAACATGCACACTCCCACACACACTCGCAAGCGCACACACACACGCATATGCACACGCACACGCACACACACACACATGGACACACAGACGCACACACACATGCATAGACACACCCACACACACACCGACATGCACCTGCACATGCACACACACACACACGCACGCACACACACACGCACACGCACACGCACACGCACACGCACACACACACGCAAATGCACACACACACGCACACGCACACACACACGAACACGCACGCAGGACATGCACGCTGACACATATGTAGACTCCCACACACACACGCGCGCGCACACACACACCCACATGCACACGCACAGACAATTGCACACGAACACACAGAGATGGACACAATTGCACACGGACTTGGACATGCACATGCAAATGCACACACACACACATGTACATGCACATGCAAACACACACACATGGACGCACACACAGACGCAGACACACACACACATGCACACGCACACAGACACACATAAATACACGGACATGCACACACAGATACACGCACACACACATCCACATGCACACGCACAGACAATTGCACACAAACACACACAGATGGACACAATCGCACACGGACTTGGACACGCACACACACATGGACATGCACACGCAAACGTGCACACACACACACACACAAACACGGACAGGCATATGCACACGCACACACACACGCACACGCACACGCACATGCACTGAAACGCACACACACACCTACGTAGACGCACATGCACAATCACAAGCACACGCACACACATGCACACTCACAATCACATGCACACGCACACCGACATGCACACACACACACAAACACACACTTAAACGCACAGGCACATGCACACACACACGCACATTCACACACACACACGCACACACAAACACGGACAGGCACATGCACACGCACACACACATGCACACGCACGCGCACAGGAACATGCACACGCACACGCACATGCTCACGCATAGGTAGAAGTACACGTACACGCACATGGAATTGCACACGCATATGGACACACATGTGCACTGACACACAATCACACACGCACATGCACAAGAACGTGCACTGACACGCACAGTCTCACGCATACAACCGCACACGCACAGACACATAAAGACACACACGCACAGGAACACACACAAATAGACGCACACACAAACGCAGGCACACACGCACATGCACACGCACACAGACACACATAAATACAGGGACATGCACACACAGATTCACGCACACACACACACCCACACGCACACGCACAGACAATTGCACACAAACACACAGATGGACACAATCGCACATGGACTTGGACACGCACACACACATGGACATTCGCACGCAAACGTGCACACACACACACACGCACACACAAACATGGACAGGCACATGCACACGCACACACACATGCACATGCACACGCACACGCACATGCACTGAAACGCACACTCCCACGCACACTCACACGCACACGCACACACACACCTACGCACACGCACACGAATGTGCACTGAAACGCACACTCCCATGCACACTCGCACACACACGCACACGCACACGCACAATCACACGCACAATCACTCGCACAACGACATGCACACACACACACACACACACACACACACACACACACATAAACGCACAGGCACACGCACACACACACGCACACACAAACACGGACAGGCACATGCACACGCACACACACACGCACACGCACACACACATGCACACGCATGCGCACACGAACATGCACATGCACACGCACATGCTCACACACAGCTAGAAGCACACACACACGCACACGCACATGGAATCGCACACGCATATGGACACACATGTGCACTGACACATAATCACACACGCACATGCACATAAACATGCACTGACACGCATAGTCTCATGCATACAACCGGACACGCACAGACACACGAAGACGCACACGCACAGGCACACACACAAATAGACGCACACACAGACGCAGACACACACACACATGCACACACACACAGACACACATAAATACACGGACATGCACACACAGATGCACACGCACACGCACATGCACACGAACGTGCACTGAAACACACACTCCGACGCACACTTGCAAGAGCACACACACATGCACACGCACATGCACACACAATCGCACACGCACACACAGACGCACACACACATGCACATGCACACACATACGCACACATACATGCATATGCACATGCACACGCACACGCACATGCACACGAACGTGAACTGACATGCACATTCCCACACACACTCGCAAGTGCGCACACACACGCACATGCACACACACACGCAGATGCACACGAATACAGACACACACACACAAACGCACACGCACATGCACACGAACGTGCACTGACATGCACACTCCCACGCACACTCGCAAGTGCGCACACACACACACATGCACACGCACACACACACACACCTGCACATGCACACGCACACACATATAGACACAAACACACACGCATATGCACATGCACACACATACATACACGCATATGCACACACACACGCACATGCACATGAACGTGCACTGACACGCACATTCCCACACACACTCGCAATCATGCACACACACACACGTGCACACGCACACGCACAAACACATGCATGCACACATGCACACGCACATGCACACGCACACGCACACGCACACGCACACACACACGCACACGCACACGCACATGCACATGCACACGCACACGCACATGCACACGCACACGCACACGCACACCCACATGCACACGCACAGACAATCGCACATGGACTTGGACACGCACACACACATGGACATGCACACGCAAACGTGCACACACACACACACACAAACACGGACAGGCATATGCACACGCACACACACACGCACACGCACACGCACATGCACTGAAACACACACACACACCTACGTAGACGCACATGCACAATCACAAGCACACGCACACACATGCACACTCACAATCACACGCACACGCACACCGACACGCACACACACACACAAACACACACTTAAACGCACAGGCACATGCACACACACACGCACATTCACACACACTCGCACACACAAACACGGACAGGCACATGCACACGCACACACACATGCACACGCACGCGCACAGGAACATGCACACGCACACGCACATGCTCACGCACAGGTAGAAGCACATGTACACGCACATGGAATTGCACACGCATATGGACACACATGTGCACTGACACACAATCACACACGCACATGCACAAGAACGTGCACTGACACGCACAGTCTCACGCATACAACCACACACATAGACACACGAAGACACACACGCACAGGCACACACACAAATAGACACACACACAAACGCAGACACACACGCACATGCACACGCACACAGACACACATAAATACAGGGACATGCACACATAGATTCACGCACACACACACACCCACACGCACACGCACAGACAATTACACACAAACACACAGATGGACACAATCGTACACGGACTTGGACATGCACACACACATGGACATTCACACACAAACGTGCACACACACACACACGCACACACAAACATGGACAGGCACATGCACTCGCACACACACATGCACATGCACACGCACACGCACATGCACTGAAACGCACACTCCCACGCACACTCACACGCACACGCACACACACACCTACGCACACGCACATGAACGTGCACTGAAACGCACACTCCCATGCACACTCGCACACACACGCACACACACACTCACACCCACACGCACAATCACACGCACAAGCAACAATGACATGCGTGCACGCACACACACACACACACACACATAAACGCACAGGCACACGCACACACACACGCAAACAAAAACATGGACAGGCACATGCACACGCACACACACACGCACACGCACACACACATGCACACGCATGTGCACACAAACATGCACATGCACACGCACATGCTCACACACAGGTAGAAGCACACACACATGCACACGCACATGGAATCGCACACGCATATGGACACACATGTGCACTGACACACAATCACACATGCACATGCACATGAACATTCACTGACACGCATAGTCTCACGCATACAACGGCACACGCACAGACACACGAAGACGCACACGCACAGGCACACACACAAATAGATGCACACACAGACGCAGACACACACACACATGCACACACACACAGACACACATAAATACACAGACATGCACACACAGATGCACACGCACACACACATGCACACGAACGTGCACTGAAACGCACACTCCGACGCACACTTGCAAGAGCACACACACATGCACACGCACACGCACACGCACACACAGACGCACACACACACGCACATGCACACACATACACACACATACATGCATATGCACATGCACACGCACACGCACATGCACACGAACGTGAACTGACATGCACATTCCCACACACACTCGCAAGTGCGCACACACATGCACACGCACACGCACACGCACACGCACACGCAGATGCACACGAATACAGACACACACACACAAACGCACACGCACATGCACACGAACGTGCACTGACATGCACACTCCCACGCACACTCGCAAGCGCGCACACACACACACACACGCACACACACACGCACACACACACCTGCACACGCACACGCACACACATACAGACACAAACACACATGCATATGCACATGTACACACATACATACACGCATATGCACACACACACGCACATGCACATGAACGTGCACTGACACACACATTCCCACACACACTCGCAATCATGCACACACACACACACACGTGCACACGCACACGCACAAACACACGCATGCACACATGCACACGCACACGCACACGCACACGCACACGCACACGCACACGCACACATACACATGGACATGCACACACACATGCACGAGAATGTGCACTGACACACACAGTCCCACACACACACGCACATACACACGCACATGGACACGAACGTGCACTGACACACACACTCCCACGCACACTCGTAAGCATACACAGACATGAACACATACATTCACAAACACATGCACACATACACGCACATGCACATGCACACGCACATGCACCCGCACACACACACGCACACACACACAGACGAACACACACACACGCACACGCATACACACACACACACACACATGGACAGCCACACACAAATGCACGTGGACACACACACACACTCACCCGCACATGCACATTCACATGCACATGCATACGCCCACGCACCAGCACATGCACACGCACATGTACACACATGCGCACACCCACACGCACACGAACACTCACAAACACACACACACACACAAGTAGACGAACATGCACACACACACACACACACACACGCACGCATGCAAGCACACACAAACACACACGAACACGCACACGCACATGCACACACAACCGTTCATGCAGACGCAGACGCACAAACACATGCACACGCACACGCACACACACCTGCGCATGCACATGCACACACACACGCACACGCATGCACATCTGCACACACACACGCACACACACATAGATGCAAACACGCATGCACACGCACATGCATACGCACACATACACGCATATGCACACACACATGAACATGCACTGACACGCACATTCCCACACACACTCGCAAGCACGCACACACATGCACATGCACAGGCACACGCATACACACATGCACACGCACACACACACGCACATGAACACAGACACATACACACACGGACATGCACACGCACATGCACACGAACGTGCATAGACACACACACTACCACGCACGCTCCCAAGCGCACACACACACGCACACGCACATGCACACACACACGCACACGCACATGCACATGCACATTCAAAAGCACACAAACACACACACACACGCACACACACATGCACATGGACACGAACGTGCACTGACAGACACACTCCCACGCACACTCACAAGCGCACACAGACATGCACACGTACATTCACAAACACACGCACACGTACACGCACATGCACATGCGTGTGCGTCTGTGTGTGTGCGTCTGTCTGTGTGTGTGCGTGTGTGTTGCACGCACAGCCACACGCACACGCACATGGATACACACACACACCCGCACATGTACACACACATGCACACGCACACGCCCACGCACCAGCGCACACACATGCACATGTACATGCACACGCACACGCACATGTACACAACACACGCACACACACACAAGTAGACGGACATGCACACACACACGCACGCACTCATGCACAC
>CM034153.1:394059006-394079006 GCA_019776745.2 Taxus chinensis
ACACGCACACACACACACACACACACGCACAGGCACACACACACGCAAATTCACACACACGCACACGCACACGCACACGCACACACACACGCACATGCAAACGCACGCGGGACACGCACGCTGACACACACGTAGACTTGCACACACACACACACACACACACACACACACACACACACACACACACATGCACAGACAATTACACATGAACACACAAAGATGGAAACAATCACACATGGACTTGGACATGCACACACACACGGACATGCACACGCAAACGCACACACACAGACACACGCACAGACACACCCACACACACACGCACACGCACAGAAAATTACACACGAACACACATAGATGGGCACAATCACACACGGACTTTGACACGCACACACACATGGACATGCACACGCAAACGTGCGCACACACACACACATGGACATGCACAAGCAAACACACACACACACATGCACATGGACACAATCACACACGCACATGGACACACACACATGCACATGGACACACACACACACAGGTACATGCACACACACACGCACACACACACGCATACATAATCAAACACAACCGCTCATGTAGATGTAGACACACACACACGCATGCACACGCACATGGACATGGACACGCGAATGCACATGCGCATGCACACGCACATGCAAACGCCCACGGACGCACACACACATGCCCACACACTAACACAAGCCTACGTAACAGCAAACACGCACGCACACGCAATCGCCCATGCACACGCACACGGACATGTACACGCATACGCGCACACAAACACACAGACACACACACACACACAAGCACACACACACACACACATGCATAAGCACACGAACACGCACACTCACATGCACACAAACACACACCCACGCACACACACATGCACACGCACATGCACACACACACACATGCACACGAACACGCACATGCACACATATACACACGTGGACACGCACGTAGACACGCACACGCACACGCACATGCACAGACACACGCCACACACATGCACATAAAATTACACATGAAGACACATAGACGAACACAATCACAGACGCACTTGGACACGCACACACACACGAACATGAACATGCACACGCACATGCACATGCCAAGACACATCCACACGAACATGCACACAAATGCACATGCACTTGGACATGCACACAGACACGCACATCACACACACATGCACAAGCACATGCACTCGCACATGCACACCACATGCACATGCACACGCACACACACACGGACACAAACAAAACGCACACACACACGCACATGCACACACACTCACACACACATGTGCACGCATACGCACACACACACACACACACACAACCACACGCACACACACATGCACACGCACATGCACACAAACACACACGCGCTTGGACATGGACACACACACACATGCACACGCACATGAACATGCACTGACATGCACACTCCCATGCACACTCGCAAGCGCACACACACACGGATATGCACACGCACACGTGCACACACACACACACAAACACACACACACACACACACACACATATGCACACACACATGCACACGCACATGCACAAACACACCCACACACACACCGACATGCACCCATGCATGCACACACACGCACATGCACATACACACGTACACACACACGCACACGCACACACACATGCAAATGCACACACGCACACACACGCACACACACACATACGCACATGCACACGCATGAGGGATGCACACGCTGACACACACGTAGAATCACATGCTGACACACACGCACATGCACACGCACGCGGGAGACGCATGCGAACACGCACATAGACTCTCAGACGGACACGCACACATAACCACACACACACACGCACACACACACACACACACACCCACACACACACGCACAGACAATTGCACACGAACACACACTGATGGAAACAATTACACACGGACTTGGACACGCACACACACACGTAAATGCACACACACACACATGCACATGGACATGAATGTGCACTAACACACACACTCCCACACACACTCGCAAGCCCACACAGACATGCACACGTATATGCACATGCACACGCAAACACACACACACACACACACATGCACACGCATAATCAAATGCACACACACACATAAATACACACGCACACACACACGCACATGCACACACAGACACATAGACACACACGCACACACACACGCACAATCACATGCACACACTCACGCACACACCCATGCACACACACATGCACGCGCACACGAACACAAAGACACATAGACACATGCACACACACACACACACACACACGAACATGGAGACACACACGCACACACACAATCACATGCACACGGTCATGCACACACACATGCACACGCAATTGCATGTACACACACACGCACACACAAACAAGCACATGCACATGCACACGCACACAAACAAGCACATGCACACGCACACGCACACGCATAGGCACATGCACATGTACACGCATGTACACGCACACGCACATGCATAAGCACGATCACATGCACACGCACATGCACACGCACACACATGTACACATGCACACACACATGCACAAGCACATGCACACGCACACACACACACACACACCTGCACACACACACGAACACACAGACACATAGACACACACACGCACACACACGCACACACCCACGCACCAGCACATACGCATGCACACGCACACTCACAAATACACACACATGCACAAGTAGACGAACATGCACACACACACAGACACACACATGCACGCATGCACACACAAACAGACACGAACACGCAAATACACACGCACACGCACACGTAACCGTTCATGCAGACGCAAACGCACAAACACAAACACATGCACACACACATGCACACACACACCTACACATGCACATGCACACGCACACACACACGCACACGCACACACACCTGCACACGCACACGCACACACTCACAGATGCAAACACACATGCACATGCACATGTATATGCACACATACACACATATGCACACACACACACACACACATGCACAGGAATGTGTACTTACACGCACATTCCCACACATACTCGCAAGCACAAACACACATGCACGTACACACACACACGCACTCACACACATACACACATGCACACGTACATGCACACGCACATGAACATAAAAAAACACACACACTGACATGCACACAAACGTTCACTGACACACACACTCCCACGCACACTCGCAAGCGCACAAACACACGCACACGCACACTCACACACACACACGCACATGCACATGCACATGTGAAAGCACACAAAGACACACACACATGGACATGCACACACACATGTACACGCTCACACACACGCACACGCACATGCACATGGACACAAACATGAACTGACACACACTCTCCCACGCACACTCGCAAGCACACACATATATGCACATGTACATTCATAAACACACGCACACGTACATGCACATGCACATGCACACATACACACACATGCAAACACACACGCAACACACACACACACACATGAACATGTGCATAGATGCACACACACACGCATACGCACATGCACATGCACACGCACACACACACACACACACACGCACACATGGTGAGGATGATGGAGAAGAGAATTTTAATGGAGGGTAAGCTAGAGTAGAGTCTCCTTTGAGGGGACATGGTGACCATATTTTAGGACAGAGAGAGAGGTCTCAGAGCCCTAGGCTCGGGAATAGGCAGGCAGAGAGGCCTAGAGGCCGTCAAACCACAGCTGCAGATCATATCAGGGATATCTTGAAGCTTAGGACCTCAGATTATTTAGGTGACACAGGTGGTTTCCAGGTAGAGGCCTGGCTGGTTAGCTTGACTATGGTGGAGGACAGAGGAGTAGAAGATCCATATAGATTCAGAGACAATCACTTGGGAGCTATTTGAGGAGATATTCAGGAGTAGATACTTGCCATGGAGATTCATACAGTAGAGGATCGATGAGTTCCACGACCTTCGACATGCTTCCCTTATAGTGGCCGAGTATGAGAGTAGGTTCCTAGACCTACTTCCGTACATTGATTACATGCAGGATGAGTAGGTACAGATACACAGGTTCATCTGGGGCCTTAATATAAACATTGGAGGTGCAGTTCAGATCCACTACCCGTAGATGTTAGCGGAGGCCGTTGAGAAGGCCTACATTGCAGAGGAGACTCGGGGTAAAACCCAGCAGGCTAGAGACCGGGTCAGGAGCTGTATTTAGCAGTTGTAGGATAGTAGATTGAGGGGTTTCATCTCCTCTTCCTCGTGGTGGTCAGCATTCTTCACAGTCATTTTTCAGACCACAGCAGTAGCAGTAGTCCCGCCCACCATTTAGGCCTCCTCAGAGAGCTGATGCACAGAGAGGTCACAGTATGGGGCCTCCTCCTAGGGGACCCACCAAGACACAGGGTAGAGCTAGAGCTCAATCGGTAGGAGCTCGACCACAGAGGCTACAATAGACTATAGCTGGATCATCAAGATCCACAACACCTACCTCTAGGGCACCTTCTAAAGGTGCTGCAGTTTGGAGGACTTCAGGTGGTTGCTTCGGGTGTGAAGTAGCGGGACACTTTTGGAGAGATTGCCCCCAACGCCCTAATAAGGGTAAGGCACCCATCTCAGATCCTACAATCAGAGACATGGGGTGGAGTCACATGATCTACGCAGCGGTTGAGAACTGCTAGGGTGAGCACCAGAGCATGGTCATTAAGACCCCAGGTAGTATCAGAGGTGTTCCTACCTCCATATTTTTTGACTCCGGTTCTTCTGATTCATTTATTGCACCATCCTTAGTAGAGCGATGCAGGATGGTGGCTATTAGACAAGGTCATAGTTCGGATGTTAAGATGGCTTTAGGAGACAAGGTCTTGGTAGACTCCTTAGTAAAGGAGTGTGTTGTTAACTTGGGACCTTTCACCACCACTTTAGATCTCCGCGTACTTCCTTTGGGCTCGTATGGAGTTATTTTAGGCATGGATTGGTTGTCTGCACATAGGGCCAGGATGGATTGCTATCATAAGACTATATCTTGTGTAGACAATCTTGGAGTTGAGTTGGTGATTTCTGGGGTAAGGAGACTTGTTTCTATTTGCACTATCTCTGCTATGCAGCTCAAGCGGTGTGTACGACGGGTTTGTCAGATATATGCAGTCACCATCAGTGACCGGGTAGAGGATGGGTCTAGTGGGCCATTGCTAGATGACCATCCCATTTTGAGAGAGTATGCAGATGTTTTCCCAAGGGAGCTACCAGGGATGCCACCCCCATGTGAGATTGATTTCCATAGTGATCTGGTTCCAGGAGCAGAGCCTATCTCACGAGCTCCTTATCGGATGACCACCCTAGAGCTCTGTGAGCTCAAGTTGCAACTGGAAGGCCTTTTAGAAAAAGGCCTTATCCATCCTAGTGTATCCCCTTGGGGTGCACCAGTTATTTTTTTAAGAAGAAGGATGGATCCTTGCGGTTGTGCATAGACTACCGCAAGCTGAATAAGGTAACGATCAAGAATCGTTATCCTCTTCCTCGTATCGATGACTTGTTTGATCAAATGAAGGGAGCCACAGTGTTCTCTAAGATTGATCTCAATTCTGGGTACCATCAGTTGAGGATTACGGAGAGAGACATCCATAAGAATGTTTTTCATATGAGGTATGGGCACTATGAGTTCATAGTGGTGCCCTTTGGTTTGACGAATGCCCCCGCAGTATTCATGAGTTTGATGGATGGGGTATTCAAGACATTTTTAGATCACTTCGTGCTCATTTTTCTTGATGACATTTTGATTTACTCACGTATGCGTGGGGAGCACGAGGGGCACCTTTGTCAGGTTCTCAGTGTCTTCGTGAGCAGTAGCTTTACGGGAACTTGGAGAAGTGTGCTTTCTTTCAGTCAGAGATTCAATACATGGGCCATATCATCTCAGGTGAAGGAATCACAGTCGATCCTTCCAAGATTAGAGCCATTATGGATTGGCCAGTACCCACTATAGTGACAGAGGTGCGCAACTTCATGGGGTTAGCAGGGTATTACAGGAGATTTGTGTAGGAATTCTCTCGGATAGCACACCCCATCACTTCCCTTCAGTGGAAAGGGAAGAAATTTGTTTGGTCAGACAGGTGTGAGAAGGCCTTCAGGACACTAAAGGAATATCTCACTACAGCACCCATTCTTGCAGTGCCAAATCTGCATGGTGAGTTCTTTGTATGCACAAATGCTTCGTTGGCAGGCCTTGGAGGTGTTCTTATGTAGGAGGCCAGAGTTGTAGCTTTTGAGTCTCGCAAACTCAAGGATGACAAGCTTAATTATCCTACCCATGATCTTGAGCTTGCGACAGTTGCGCATGCTTTAGTTTGATGGAGACACTTTCTTCTTGGTCAGAGATTTACACTAAGGACAGATCATTTGAGCCTTCACCACCTCTTCACTCAGCCCAATCTAAATGCTCATCAGAGGCATTGGATGGAGTTGCTTTGTGAGTATGACATGGAGATAGAGCATGTGAAAGGGAAGGAGAATGTGGTTTCAGATGCTCTCAGCAGACGGAGGCATTTGAGCATGGCTACTTCAGTGAGCACAAATTTACGGAGCATCTTCCTCTTGATAGTTTCTACATTGCAGCCCGAGCAGAGATTGAGTCCCAGAGAGCCCTTGAGGGAAAATTTGATGGTTTATCACTAGAGGTAGATGGTCTTCTCAGGCACAGAGGTTAGATTTATGTTCCTAGAGATAGAGGCTTGAGGCAGAAAATCTTGACAGAGGCACATTGTGTACCCTATTCAACCCATCCTGGGGTGAAGAAGATGCATGCCACCTTGAGACAGTTACATCACTAGAGAGGACTTCGCAGGGACGTGGCTCAATTTGTATCACGCTATTTAGAGTGCCAGAAAGTGAAGGCCAAACATCAGCATCCAGCTGGCCTTCTATATCCTCATACTATACCAGAGTGGAAATGGGACACCATTTCCATGGATTTCATTGTTGGATTATCGATGTTGAGATATCACCATGACGCCATCATGGTCACAGTTGATAAATTGAAAAAAGTAGCTCACTTTTCTCCAGTAAAGACCACCTATAAAGCTAGTGCAGTGGCACGTGTTTACTTGGATGAGATTGTCAGGTTGCACGGGATTCCATGGAAGATCATTTGTGACCGTGATTCTTTGTACACTTCTCATTTCTGGACCACCATGCAGTATGTTATCGGGACAAAGATTAACTTCAGCACAGCTTATCACCCTAAGATGGATGGACAGACTGAGAGGGTGAATCATAGTTTGGAGGATATGCTCAGGATGTACGTGATGGATCAGCAGTCTAAGTGGGAGGAGTATCTATATCTTATGGAATTTTCCTACAATAATAGTTTCAAGAGTTCTATAGGCATGTCTCCTTTTCAGGCCTTATATGGTAGGGAGTGCAGGACACCCCTTAATTGTGACAGGTTGGAGGATAGAGTATCTCTTGGACCAGCTCTTTTGTAGGACATGGAGCAATAGGTAGTGTTGATCAGGTAGAGATTACAGGAGGCACAGGATAGGCAGAAGAAGTACACTGATCAACATAGAACCGAGCGTAATTTTGATGTGGGCATGAAGGTTTTCCTTTGTGTTAGCACACATAAGAGCCCGATCCATTATGGAAAAGGTTCTAAGTTAGCCCCTCGATTCGTTGGACCTTTTGAGACTTTGACACTGTTTAGATACTGATCCTGACTCTATTGATCATATTTTGGATATTATTATATTTTGATGTAACAGGATGTGTATATACTAGCTCATGGATTATTATGGACATTAATATGTTTTGATTAGCATGATGGTTAGATGTTAGACTATGGATTAATATTGATCTGGATTCAGTTATTGTGCTTGAGGATCATTGAGACATTTTTATTATTATGTGGATAATGATATACTAGTTGACATGGACATGTTATTGATGTTAATTTTAGACATGTGACATTGATTATTATGAATAGCTCTAGTATAGAAATCTATTGGATGATGATATAGTTACAAATTGAATTTTAATGATAAATATTGAATCCTTGATATTGTTGTGATTTAAAATTAATAATTTTATGTTGCTTATATCATTTGGATGTTCTGATGTGGCCACGAGGCCGAAGGAGGTATTTTGCATTTTGCAGGTTAAAATCACAACAATGTTGGGGGACTGGAGACTAACCATATTGGAATTCAGTGTGAAATCAACAAGGTCACCATGGCAACTGTGTTTGAGCTGTATGTTGTGTTTTGTTAGGATTTCCCATGGGGGGGATTTCCATTATTGTGACCATGGGGTATATGTGTGCTTTATTTGTTGTGTCCCTTTTTAAAATTATTGTTGTATGTATTTTATTTGTAATGTGCTCTTTATTTTAATTATTTTAATGTGATAGTATAATGTGAGAGTCATATAGTTAAAATTTAATTAAATTAAATAGGATGTGGAAGGTGAAATTAAATGTTATTGTCTTAGTTGAAAATGAAATTTATTTATATATTTTATAACCATATGGTAATTAAATATATGGTTGTGTCTAAAGTTTGTAATAAATAAATGTCATAGAAATAAATGCATTTTAAAAGAGTGTGTAAGTTACCAAGTATGGGTTGTGTAAGTGAAGTGATAGATTGTGTAAGAAATTGTAAGAGGTTGTAAGAAGATTTTGGAAGGTCAAACACTCCATCTCCCTCTTGAAATTCGAATTTGAGCTTGGAGGACAAATTTGGAGGCTTGTGGGACAAGTTAAACTTGTCCCACACCTCTCAAAATCCTCCACCAACCTTGTTTATTAATTTGGAGTCAAAATCAACTTATTTTATTGCATTTTGACATGATTTATTGTAAGATTTGTTTGCACTTGTCTTACAAATTTTAAATGCATTCTTTTTTTATGATGGGAAAAAATGAGGTGTGTAAGTGGTTTGTCATTCACATTGATTGGGATTTAATTGCCTTGATGTTGATTGCTTTTTGGGGATGAGGAAAAATGATGTGGCATCCCACTTGGAATCCACATCATCCTCTTCCACCCTCTCCTTTAAAATTGGAATTCCTCCTCATTTTGAGGTTGTTGAAGGTTGGAGATTTCACTCTTGGGTCAAAATTTCTCTTGCATTTTGGAGCTTGCTTGGTGGAAGAAGTGGATTTGCTTGTGTATACATTTACCTTGCTGATTTGGGACTGGTTTTTGGTGAAATAAAGACTGTTGTTTTGGGAGCAAGTCCCCATTATGGAGAGGTAGGCTCTCACTTTTTTTAAAATTGCTGTTTTTCCCTCTTTTAGCATGAATTTTGAATGTATTTGTGTTTGCAATTCTTAGAGGGATGGGTAGAATGCTTAGGGCATGGTGTGGAGAGAAGACTATGAGGTTTATCAGAGGAGGGATAAGGGATTTTCCATTGTTATTTGTTCTTGGAGGGAATGTTGGTTTGGGATCCACCTAGGAAAGGAAATTGCTTGCATTTCCTACTTTGGGGGAGGTATAAGGGATAAATTTGGAGGAGGGATAAGGAGGGGTTGAGGAGGGATAAGGTTTATGGGATTGCTATGATCTTGGCGGTTTGCTCTTGGTGGATGCCCAAAATTCAACTTGGGAGGCATAAGGAGACCTCCATAGTTCTTGCTCTTGCTTGGCTTGCTTGCTTGGAGAAGGAGCCTTTGTTTTGTTTGGAATTGATTGTTGTAGTTGAGAACTACATCCTCTTGCTTTGTGTTTATTTGTGTTTGTGAATTTATGCTTGTATGTGAAGAAGCCATGTTGCCATGTGTTGAATTATCATGCTCCATTTCAATATGGTTGGGGCTCGGGGGCCAATGGGGAAAGATGGCTTCTATTTTCCCATTGGGTATCTTGGTTGGGTGGAGAGTGTTGCCTTTCCCCCTTCCTTGTTGTGATTCAAAGATGAATAAAGAAGAAGAAAACAACAAACTGCTGTTTGGGGAAAGAATAAAACAGTTTGACAGTCCTCTTTTCTTGAGAAAATTGAATGTAACCCTTCCCACTTAGAGTGGATGAATGTAATTGATGTTGAAATGTGAGATGTTACTTTGTAATTGGAAGTTGTAATTGAATTGAGAAATGTATTCTCTGTTTTACCTTGGGAAAATAATGTAATTGATATCCATACTTGTAATTTTGAAATTTGAAATCAAATCAAATTGGAAAGGAGTTCGGTTGTAAAGCTATTTGACCTCTCAATAAAGGATGGCATTGATTCTTTTAATTCTGTTGGAATGTGCATACTGGATTGTATTGAATGTTTTGAATTACATTTGTTGTTTGAAATGGTATCCCTGTCAAAAAAAAAATGCGTGAAGAATAAACGA
This sequence comes from Taxus chinensis, assembly GCA_019776745.2. Taxonomy (NCBI): domain Eukaryota; kingdom Viridiplantae; phylum Streptophyta; class Pinopsida; order Cupressales; family Taxaceae; genus Taxus; species Taxus chinensis. Next base: position 394,069,413 of record CM034153.1, read on the forward strand.
CAACATTCTGTTTCCTTGTTTTATTGTCAAATTTAGATATCAAAATGGTGCCATGTACTTTAAGTAATAAATTATAGCAATAGGATGTTACAGATCAGAAATGAAAATGCTTCCACTTTGGAAATTGTAAATTGACCTTTAAATTGTTAGTAATTGAATTCTGTTTTCTTTGGAATTTGGCACTGGAATTAATTCATTAAATGCACAGTTCAGATTCATAACTAAAATTAAGGAATGAGATAAGAAAATTTAGATGTATTAAGGTTTATAAACCTTGTGGAAACGCAACAATTAAAATGATCATCAAGAACTGCATCAAACTAGATTTTGAACTTGCATAATAGATTTCCTGTCAAAAGATGCAAAATATATCAATTGCAACCCAATACATAATTTGAACCTGGAAAACACTCTTTAACACACCCATGATCATCCCTCCATGTTCAATTTACATGTTGAGGAGAAAGGGAATCAAAATTGAACGAAACTTGCAAGTTGGAAAAAAAACTGCCAGTTTTAAAATTATAATTCTCTGCAGATCAATTTCTTAAAATTGACCCTTGAAACTTTACCAAATTCCAAAATTGATGATTTCTGTGCAAAGAGGACTCTGAGATATTTCCAGAAAGTCCTCGTTTTCCTAAAATGGAGCTTCCTATCAAAAGTTATGGCCATTTGAAGTTTTACTTCAAAATGGCCATCCCAAACAAAAAAAAAAAAAAAAAATAATTCGACCTTAGAAAAATTTAAATTTTGAACTTTGGAAAAATTTCCTAAAAATTTCCTCAGCCCCGCACCAATCACGTGCTGACACGTGGCAGGGAGGAATGAGGATTTACAATTGAAAACTTAACTTTTTACACTTTTGGAAAAACTTCACTTTTTCTTCCGCCGGCCCTCGGCCAATCACAAAGCGCCACGTGGCCATTTGAGCAAGTGCGGGGGCATGGAGGAAAATTTTCCTTTGGAAATAGAGACTTTGGTTTTGGGAAAAAAATTTCAAAATTTTCCCCACGACCCACTCTCCCGCATCAATCACGTGATGACACGTGGCATTTGGGAAAATTTTCCCAGTTTTCTCCCTATCCCCGCGGACCTCCAAGGGAAAATTTTCCCCTAAAACTCCGCCCGGCCATAACTTGAGTTTTACAAGGAGTTAGGAGGACTTCTTTATATGGTTGGAAAGGTGAGGAAATTTCCTATCCAATGAGCCTAGTTTAGGAAAGTTTTGATAACTCTAAGTGTGTGAGAAATCTAGTTGAAGTTCAGGGCTTGATAGAGAGCAGGCCTGGCGATAAATTTCTCCCTGAACCTTAATAAAACTTGTAACCTCCAAATTGGAACCTAGTAAACTTGTTATAAGATAAAAATGGAAATATTGTGTTTGGTTAATCAGAATTTGTTCTGGAACCTATTTAGTTTCAAACTAGTGTCTTGCAACTTGGTTGTAGACTCTTCCTATAAAAAAAAAATTATTCCATAATTTTCCTAATTTGTTTCTTGGTCTCAAGTGGTAGTTGAAGCAGGCATCACACTTTGGTATCAGAGCAGTGGTTCAAAAGCTTGGACCATTGGGCACACTAGAAACATTGAGACTTGAAACCTAAAACTAGTAAATTGATAATCTAGAAAACAAAACTAATTGAAAATTGAACATGTTAGTAAACTTAGAAAACTGAAGAAAATTCAAGGTAATGAACTAACTCCCACTCTGGTCTGTGCAGGGAGCTCAGACGGAGCAGGAGGAACGTTCACAGAGGCTCAGAGTCACCACCACCACCACCTCCACCACCGCCACCACCACCACTAGACCAGGGTTTAGCAGCTATCCTACCACAGATTTTACAGACCCTCCAGGATGTTAATGCCGCCTTACGTGGAGGATCAGTAGGAGGGCACTCGGGCAGACAAGACAGAGATAATTCCATTGAGGGACATGCACCTCCTCCACATGGTGAGGAAGATGGAGGAGAGAATTTTCATGGAGAGTCAGCTAGAGCAGAGTCTCCTTTGAGGGGACATGGTGACCATATTTCAGGACAGAGAGAGAGGTCTCGGAGCCCTAGGCTCGGGGACAGGCAGGTAGAGAGGCCCAGAGGCCGTCAGACCACAGCTGCAGATCATATCAGGGAGATCCTGAAGCTTAGGCCCTCACATTATTCAGGTGACATAGGTGGTTTCCAGGTAGAGGCCTGGCTGGTTAGCTTGAGCGGTTGCTTTAAGCTTTGTCCTTGTTCTAGCAACACGAAAGCTCGTGTTGCGATCCATCTACTGAAGGACGGAGCTGGAGTATGGTGGAGGATAGAGGAGTAGAAGCTCCATATAGATTTAGAGACAATCACTTGGGAGCTGTTTGAGGAGAGATTCAGGAGTAGATACTTGCCACGGAGATTCATACAGCAGAGGATCGATGAGTTCCATGACCTTCGACAGGCTTCCCTTACAGTGGCCGAGTATGAGAGTAGGTTCCTAGACCTACTTCAGTACGTTGATTACATGCAGGATGAGCAGGTGCGGATCCATAGGTTCATCTGGGGCCTTAATATAGACATTGGAGGTGCAGTTCAGATCCACTACCCACAGACGTTAGCGGAGGCCGTTGAGAAGGCCTACATTGCAGAGGAGACTCGGGGTAAAACCCAACAGGCTAGAGACCGGGTCAGGAGCCGTATTCAACAGTTGCAGGATAGTAGATCGAGGGGGTCATCTCCTCTTCCTCGTGGTGGTCAGCATTCTTCGCAGTCATCTTTCAGACCACAGCAGCAGCAGCAGTCCTGCCCACCATTTAGGCCTCCTCAGAGAGCTGATGCACAGAGAGGTCGCAGTATGGGGCCTCCTCCTAGGGGACCCACCAGGACACAGGGTGGAGCTAGAGCTCAGTCGGTAGGAGCTCGACCACAGAGGCCACAACAGACTATAGCTGGATCATCAGGATCCACAACACCTACCTCTAGGGCACCTTCTGGAGGTGCTGCAGTTTGGAGGACTTCAGGTGGTTGCTTCGGGTGTGGAGTAGCGGGACACTTTTGGAGAGATTGCCCCCAGAACCCTAATAAGGGTAAGGCACCCATCTCAGAGCCTACAGTCGGAGACATGGGACGGAGTCACAGGATCTATGCAGTGGTTGAGAACCGCCAGGCCGAGCACCAGAGCACGGTCATTGAGACCCCAGGTAGTATCGGAGGTGTTCCTACCTCCATATTGTTTGACTCTGGTTCTTCTGATTCATTTATTGCACCATCCTTAGTAGAGCGATGCAGGCTGGTGGCTGTTAGACAGGGTCATAGTTGGGATGTCGAGATGGCTTCGGGAGCCAAGGTCTTGGTAGACTCCTTAGTAAAGGAGTGTGTTGTTAACTTGGGACCTTTCACCACCACTTCAGATCTCCGCGTACTTCCTTTGGGCTCGTATGGAGTCATTTTAGGCATGGATTGGTTGTCTGCACATAGGGCCAGGATGGATTGCTATCATAAGACTATATCTTGTGTAGATGATCTTGGAGTTGAGTCGGTGATTTCTGGGGTCAGGAGACCTGTTTCTATTCACACTATCTCTGCTATGCAGCTCAAGCGGTGTGTACGATGGGGTTGTCAGATGTATGCAGTCACAGTCAGTGACCGGGTAGAGGATGGGTCTAGTGGGCCATCGCTAGATGACCATCCCATTTTGAGAGAGTATGCAGATGTTTTCCCAGGGGAGCTACCAGGGATGCCACCCCCACGTGAGATTGATTTCCATATTGATCTGGTTCCAGGAGCAGAGCCTATCTCACGAGCTCCTTATTGGATGACCACCCCAGAGCTCTGTGAGCTCAAGTTGCAACTGGAAGGCCTTTTAGAAAAAGGCCTTATCCATCCTAGTGTATCCCCTTGGGGTGCACCAGTTATTTTTGTTAAGAAGAAGGATGGATCCTTGCGGTTGTGCATAGACTACCACCAGCTGAATAAGGTAACGATCAAGAATCGTTATCCTCTTCCTCACATCGATGACTTGTTTGATCAAATGAAGGGAGCCATGGTGTTCTCTAAGATTGATCTCAAGTCTGGGTACCATCAGTTGAGGATTACGGAGACAGACATCCATAAGACTACTTTTCGTACGAGGTATGGGCACTATGAGTTCACAGTGGTGCCCTTTGGTTTGACGAATGCCCCCGCAGTATTCATGAGTTTGATGAATGGGGTATTCAGGACATTTTTAGATCACTTCGTGCTCATTTTTCTTGATGACATTCTGATTTACTCACGTACGCGTGAGGAGCACGAGGGGCACCTTCGTCAGGTTCTTCAGTGTCTTCGTGAGCAGCAGCTTTATGGGAACTTGGAGAAGTGTGCTTTCTTTCAGTCAGAGATTCAGTACTTGGGCCATATCATCTCAGGTGAAGGAATCACAGTCGATCCTTCCAAGATTAGAGCCATTATGGATTGGCCAGTACCCACTACAGTGACAGAGGTGCGCAACTTCATGGGGTTAGCAGGGTATTACAGGAGATTTGTGTAGGACTTCTCTCGGATAGCACACCCCATCACTTCCCTTCAGCGGAAAGGGAAGAAATTTGTTTGGTCAGACAGGTGTGAGAAGGCCTTCAGGACACTGAAGGAATATCTCACTACAGCACCCATTCTTGCAGTGCCAGATCCACATGGTGAGTTCTTTGTATGCACAGATGCTTCGTTGGCAGGCCTTGGAGGTGTTCTTATGCAGGAGGGCAGAGTTGTAGCTTTTGAGTCTCGCAAACTCAAGGATCACGAGCTTAATTATCCTACCCATGATCTTGAGCTTGCGGCAGTTGTGCATGCTTTAGTTCGATGGAGACACTTTCTTCTTGGTCGGAGATTCACACTTAGGACAGATCATTTGAGCCTTCGCCACCTCTTCACTCAGCCCAATCTAAACGCTCGTCAGAGGCATTGGATGGAGTTGCTTTGTGAGTATGACATGGAGATAGAGCATGTGAAAGGGAAGGAGAATGTGGTTGCAGATGCTCTCAGCAGACGGAGGCATTTGAGCATGGCTACTTCAGTGAGCGTAAATTTACAGAGCAACTTCCTCTTGATAGTTTCTACATTGCATCCCGAGCAGAGATTGAGTCCCAGAGACCCCTTGAGGGGAAATTTGATGGTTTATCACTAGAGGTAGATGGTCTTCTCAGGCACAGAGGTCGGATTTATGTTCCTAGAGATGGAGGCTTGAGGCAGGACATCTTGACAGAGGCACATCGTGCACCCTATTCAGCCCATCCTGGGGTGAAGAAGATGCACGCCACCTTGAGACAGTTATATCACTAGAGAGGACTTTGCAGGGACGTGGCTTAGTTTGTGTCACGCTGTTTAGAGTGCCAGAAAGTGAAGGCCAAGCATCAGCATCCAGCTGGCCTTCTATATCCTCATGCTATACCAGAGTGGAAATGGGACACCATTTCCATGGATTTCATTGTTGGATTACCGATGTTGAGATATCACCATGACGCCATCATGGTCATGGTTGATAAATTGAAAAAAGTAGCTCACTTTTCTCTGGTAAAGACCACCTATAAAGCTAGTGCAGTGGCACGTGTTTACTTGGATGAGATTGTCAGGTTGCACAGGATTCCATGGAAGATCATTTGTGACCGCGATCCTTTGTACACTTCTCATTTCTGGACCACCATGCAGTATGTTCTCGGGACGAAGATTAACTTCAGCACAGCTTATCACCCTGAGACGGATGGACAGACTGAGAGGGTGAATCATATTTTGGAGGATATGCTCAGGATGTATGTGATGGATCAGCAGTCTAAGTGGGAGGAGTATCTGTATCTTGTGGAATTTTCCTACAATAATAGTTTCAAGAGTTCTATAGGCATGTCTCCTTTTCAGGCCTTATATGGTAGGGAGTGCAGGACACCCCTTATCTGGGACAGGTTAGAGGATAGAGTATCTCTTGGACCAACTCTTTTGCAGGACATGGAGCAGTAGGTAGTGTTGATTAGGCAGAGATTGTAGGAGGCACAGGATAGGCAGAAGAAGTACACTGATCAGCATAGAACTGAGCGTAATTTTGATGTGGGCATGAAGGTTTTCCTTCATGTTAGACCACATAAGAGCCCGATCCATTATGGAAAAGGTTCTAAGTTAGCCCCTCGGTTCGTTGGACCTTTTGAGATCTGGAGCGTATCAGCCTGTTGGCTTACCGTCTAGCATTGCCACCCAGCTTGTCTCGCGTACATGATGTGTTTCATGTTTCTGTTCTTAGGAGATACGTCACAGATCCTTCTCATGTGCTGGATTGGACATCATTGCAGGTGCAGGATCAGGGACAGGTGATGGTGGAGCCCGTCCGTATCATCGATCGCAGGACCCTGGGCCTTCGAGGCAGAGAGATTGATCAGGTATGAGTGCAGTGGGACAGATATGATGAGACTGCAACCACTTGGGAGGATGCTACTGCTTTACGAGTGCAGTTTCCACATTTGTTCCAGTGACTTCTAGGAGGAAGTCTAGTTTAAGGGGAGGGGGATGTAGTGCCCACTTCCCTTTGACACTGTTTAGATACTGATCCTGACTCTATTGATCATATTTTGGATATTATTATATTTTGATGTAACAGGATGTGTATATACTAGCTCATGGATTATTATGGACATTAATATGTTTTGATTAGCATGATGGTTAGATGTTAGACTATGGATTAATATTGATCTGGATTCAGTTATTGTGCTTGAGGATCATTGAGACATTTTTATTATTATGTGGATAATGATATACTAGTTGACATGGACAGGTTATTGATGTTAATTTTAGACATGTGACATTGATTATTATGAATAACTCTAGTATAGAAATCTATTGGATGATGATAGTTACAAATTGAATTTTAATGATAAATATTGAATCTTTGATATTGTTGTGATTTGGATGTTGCTATATATCATTTAGATGTTCTGATATGGCCACGAGGACAAAGGAGGTATTTTGCATTTTGCAGGTTGAAATCACAACAATGTTGGGGGGACTGGAGACTAACCATATTGGCAATTCTGTGAAATTTCACCATGGCAACTATGTTGTGTTTTGTTAGGATTTCCCATGGGGGGATTTCCATTATTGTGACCATGGGGTATATGTGTGCTTTATTTGTTGTGTCCCTTTTTAAAATTATTGTTGTATGTATTTTATTTGTAATGTGCTCTTTATTTTAATTATTTTAATGTGATAGTATAATGTGAGAGTCATATAGTTAAAATTTAATTAAATTAAATAGGATGTGGAAGGTGAAATTAAATGTTATTGTCTTAGTTGAAAATGAAATTTATTTATATATTTTATAACCATATGGTAATTAAATATATGGTTGTGTCTAAAGTTTGTAATAAATAAATGTCATAGAAATAAATGTATTTTAAAAGAGTGTGTAAGTTACCAAGTATGGGTTGTGTAAGTGAAGTGATAGATTGTGTAAGAAATTGTAAGAGGTTGTAAGAAGATTTTGGAAGGTCAAACACTCCATCTCCCTCTTGAAATTCGAATTTGAGCTTGGAGGACAAATTTGGAGGCTTGTGGGACAAGTTAAACTTGTCCCACACCTCTCAAAATCCTCCACCAACCTTGTTTATTAAATTGGAGTCAAAATCAACTTATTTTATTGCATTTCGACATGATTTATTGTAAGATTTCTTTGCACTTGTCTTACAAATTTTAAATGCATTCTTTTTTTATGATGGGCAAAAATGAGGTGTGTAAGTGGTTTGCCATTCACATTGATTGGGATTTAATTTCATTGATGTTGATTGCTTTTTGGGGATGAGGAAAAATGATGTGGCATCCCACTTGGAATCCAGATCATCCTCTTCCACCCTCTCCTTTTAAAATTGGAATTCCTCCTCATTTTGAGGTTGTTGAAGGTTGGAGATTTCACTCTTGGGTCAAAATTTCTCTTGCATTTTGGAGCTTGCTTGGTGGAAGAAGTGGATTTGCTTGTGCATACATTTACCTTGCTGATTTGGGACTGGTTTTTGGTGAAATAAAGACTGTTGTTTTGGGAGCAAGTCCCCATTATGGAGAGGTAGGCTCTCACTTTTTTAAAATTGTTGTTTTTCCCTCTTTTAGCATGAATTTTGAATGTATTTGTGTTTGCAATTCTTAGAGGGATGGGTAGAATGCTTAGGGCATGGTGTGGAGAGAAGACTATGAGGTTTATCAGAGGAGGGATAAGGGATTTTCCATTGTTATTTATTCTTGGAGGGAATGTTGGTTTGGGATCCACCTAGGAAAGGAAATTGCTTGCATTTCCTACTTTGGGGGAGGTATAAGGGATAAATTTGGAGGAGGGATAATGAGGGGTTGAGGAGGGATAAGGTTTATGGGATTACTATGATCTTGGTGGTTTTCTCTTGTTGGATGCCCAAAATTCAACTTGGGAGGCATAAGGAGACCTCCATAGTTCTTTCTCTTGCTTGGCTTGCTTGCTTGGAGAAGGAGCCTTTGTTTTGTTTGGAATTGATTGTTGTAGTTGAGAACTACATCCTCTTGCTTTGTGTTCATTTGTGTTTGTGAATTTATGCTTGTATGTGAAGAAGCCATGTTGCCATGTGTTGAATTATCATGCTCCATTTCAATATGGTTGGGGCTCAAGGGCCAATGGTTAAAGATGGCTTCTATTTTCCCAATGGGTATCTTGGTTGGGTGGAGAGTGTTGCCTTTCCCCCTTCCTTGTGATTCAAAGATGAGTAAAGAAGAAGAAAACAACAAGCTGCTGTTTGGGGAAAGAATAAAATAGTTTGACAGTCTTCTTTTCTTGAGAAAATTGAATGTAACCCTTCCCACTTAGAGTGGATGAATGTAATTGATGTTGAAATGTGAGATGTTAGTTTGTAATTGGAAGTTGTAATTGAATTGAGAAATGTATTCTCTGTTTTACCTTGGGAAGATAATGTAATTGATATCCATACTTGTAATTTTGAAATTTGAAATCAAATCAAATTGGAAAGGAGTTTGGTTGTAAAGCTATTTGACCTCTCAATAAAGGATGGCATTGATTCTTTTAATTCTGTTGGAATGTGCATACTGGATTGTATTGAATGTTTTGAATTACATTTGTTGTTTGAAATGGTATCCCTGTCAAAAAAAAAATGCGTGAATAATAAACGACAGCATTCTGTTTCCTTGTTTTATTGTCAAATTTAGATATCAAAATGGTGCCATGTACTTTAAGTAATAAATTATAGCAATAGGATGTTACAGATCAGAAATGAAAATGCTTCCACTTTGGAAATTGTAAATTGACCTTTAAATTGTTAGTAATTGAATTCTGTTTTCTTTGGAATTTGGCAATGGAATTAATTCATTAAATGCACAGTTCAAATTCATAACTAAAATTAAGGAATGAGATAAGAAAATTTAGATGTATTAAGGTTTATAAACCTTGTGGAAATGCAACAATTAAAATGATCATCAAGAACTGCATCAAACTAGATTTTGAACTTGCATAATAGATTTCCTGTCAAAAGATGCAAAATATATCAATTGTAACCCAATACATAATTTGAACCTAGAAAACACTCTTTAACACACCCATGATCATCCCTCCATGTTCAATCAAAATTGAACGAAACTT
>CM034153.1:394086506-394089006 GCA_019776745.2 Taxus chinensis
CACATCCAAATGCACACGCACATGCACATGAACATGCACACAAACGCACATGCACTTGGACACGCGCACAAACACACACGTACTTGGACAAGCACACACACATGTACACACACATGCACACACACAAGCACATGAATACGCACATGCACATGCACACGCACACACACACATGCACAGGCACACGAACAGGTACACACACACGCACATGCAAACACACACGTACACGCAGATGCACACAGACACGCACACTTGTAGACACATGCGCACACACACATACGCACACACGCACATACACACACACAAACGCACACGCACACGCAAATGTGCACACACACACATACACACACACACACTGGAAGACACACTTCATCACAAGCACACATCCACATAAACACATACACACACACATGTATTCACACACACTCATTCACACCCACGTGCACAAGCACAAGCACATGCACACACACAAAGGCACACATGCACATGCACACAGAGGCACATATACTCGCACATGCACATGCTCACACACACACACACACACACACACACACACACACACACACACACACACACACACACACACACAAAAGCACACAAACACACACACGCGCACGAACACACACTTACAAGAACACGCACACGTGTATAGACACTCACATGCACACACACATGCACACGCACAACCACACACATGGACGCACACATGCACATGCACTATACACACACGCACATGTATATGCACAAAAACACGCACATGCACGCACACACAGAGGCATACACATACACACACATACATAGACGGACATGCGCACGCACACTTACAAGCACACACACAAGCGTACACACATGCACACACAGAGGCACATATACTCGCACAGGCACATGCACACACTCACACACACACACACATGGATGGGTGCACGTGCATGTGCACACACACTTACAATCACACGCACACGCACACAGACACTCACATGCACACACACATACACACGCACACCAATACGCACATGGACGCACACATGCACATGCACATACACACACACACATGTACATGCACACGAACACACACACATGCACAGACACACCCACACGCACACGCACACACGCGCACATGCACCCACTCAGGCACCCGCACACCCACATGCACACCAAAAAACAAGACACAAGGACACCAACACGCAACACACAACCACAATCACATGCACACGCTCATGCACACACAATGGCACCGCACACACATGTAACATGCACACACACCACAAATAAGCACATGCCACCACACCGTACACGCACATGACCATTGTACATCATGGACACACACATGCACACACACAAGCACAATCACATGCACCCGCTCACGCACACACACAGGACACACACACAACACACACAGGCATATGCACATTGCAATGCACAAGCACACACACACCACACACAGGAATATGCACATAGACACAAATGCCACACACACACACACGTACACGGAACACACATCGCACACGCACAAGCAAATGCACAACACTGCACACACTCACGACAACACGCACAAACACACGGCACACGCACACATAGACAACATAGACACACACACACACAGACACACACCCCCACCACCTACACACACAAACACATGCACATGGACACGAATGTACACTGACACACACACTCTCACGCACAATCGCAAGCGCACACAGACACGCACACATATATGCACACGCACACGCACACACACACACACGCACACGCACACGCACACGCAAATGCACATGCAGACACACACGCACACGAACACACAGACACATAGACACACACACACACAGACACACACCCACACACGCACATGGACTTGGACACGCACACACACACACATGCACACGCACATGAACGTGCACTGACATGCACACTCCCATGCAAACTCGCAAGCGTACACACACACGCATATGCACACGCACACACACACACGTGAACACACACACACCCACGCACACACACATGCACAGACACACCCACACGCACACGCACACGCACACGCACGCACGCACACACACACACGCACACGCACACACATGCATACGCACACGGACACACACACACACACGACCACGCACATGCACACGCACGCTGACACACACGTAGACTCGCACATGAACACACACACACACACACACCCACACACACACGCACAGAAATTGCACACGAACACACACAAATGGGCACAAACACACATGGACTTGGACACGCACACACACATGTACATGCACATGCAAACGCACACACACACACATGCACATGGACACGAATGTACACTGACACACACACTCTCACGCACAATCGCAAGCGCACACAGACACGCACACATATATGCACACGCACACGCACACACACACACACACGCACATGCACACGCACACGCAAATGCACATGCAGACACACACGCACACGAACACACAGACACATAGACACACACACACACAGACACACACCCACACACGCACAT
>CM034153.1:394094006-394116506 GCA_019776745.2 Taxus chinensis
GTTTCATTACTGCCTTTTGCATGACAATTACGGGACCTAGGGAGCCCAGGGAATACATTTTCGAGCCAATTGTGCCCCAGCCCAATAACGTAGTGGCAATAACTGATATCGACCAAAACCTTAGGATACAAGTCTTCCAAACAACAACAAACTTCCAACAGATCAGGGCATAGTTGAGAGGGTTAAACATCGAAGACGACCAAGCATATCTATTTTGGTCAAATCAGCTAAACTACAGATTACCCTAGAAAATACCCACATGACTGTAGAAGGGCTCGAAAGAGAACAAACATTCGGGTGTGATCCTTTAGTTCCACAGCCAGACACTGGAGACACCCTAGTAGATATAGATACCAGCTTAAGAATCCAAGTTGCGATAACACCTGTAAGGTATTCTGAGAAGATCGCACAACTGTTGGTTCTAAACATAGAAGCTGAAAAAGCTTACGACTACTGGATACTAGGAATCAGAACTTGATCTCCCATATGACCATAACGGGACCGCAACAACCAAGAGTCTATGGTTGTGATCCACAGATCCCACAGCCTAACGAACCCATAAGAGAATTAGACATAGACACTGGCCTACGTAAATTAGTATTTCAGTCTACTTCGATTCCACCTCTCATCATTCAACAGCTATCCCTACTAGACACAATAACTAACAAAACTAGAGAATTTTGGACTAGGCCAGAGAATCATCCATAGAGTTGACTGTATTCACCATATGACCCTATCAGGAGAAATACGCGAAACCATCCCGGGTCATTTTCCACGCATCCCACAACCCATAGATCGAATCACGCCAGAGCTCGATATTGATTAGAGCCTTCGAGCAGTCATCCTCGCTGATCAATCTTTCACACCAGTCCAAGTTAGAAGGGCCTTCTTTGCTTTAGATTCGCAAATACCATTAGTGCGTATCAAAGACATTAGACTACCTAACTAGTTTGCCTGCGCATTCTACCCACACCGGCTGTCTCGGCACGACCTCGGGAGGTCGGGTACGCAGAAGAGTTACTTGTTGATTCTCAAGCTCACCTGTCACTTTTCCGACATACAAAATTGGTGAACCCGACGTGAAACAAACAATTCTTTCACCTTCTCTTTGAGAAGTTTTCATCTTCTCCAAATCACCTTCGCTCCTTCCCATTATTCTGCGGGTATTCATATACCCCTCGAATATGTCGGGATTCGATGCATACGGCAGAACCCTCTTGGGTCTTGAGGCATACTACGCCCAATAGAATAGGCAGTCATCACCCTCACTCTCAATGTGGGGTGACAACTATTCAACTAATCAGTTGTCAACACAAACACCAAGGACTAGATATAACTCGTCCTTCCAAACAGAGGGGTTGGAGTAACTTGCTCAAACACAAACAGAACCTTCAGGCTCAAACAATATGACATTAACTGGAAATTCTGCTTCATCTCCTCAGGTATTACTCAGACCGCCTATTAGTAAATAGTCAGATCCATACTCAGTTCTAGATGACGAGTACTCAATACATTATCCTAGGAGTGAACAACGCTCTCAAGGCATGTACCCACCTGTAGGAACTTTACAGATACAGCCCGAGTTCTCTCCTCAAGAAAATTCCCCTATGCCATCACGTATGGAAAATACTCTCAGAGAAACTTGGCAAGATAGCAATCAGTTCATGACAGGCTATCACATGCCTATACAACACCAGGATATACAACAAACGCCACCAAGGCACAATATCGTGGCTTCGCTGAATGAAGTCATTTCAACTCTAATAGAAAAGGTTAGAGGATTAGAACTTGCCCAAGCAAGTCAAAATTCGAGAATCATACAAACAGGGAGTTCCAATCCTCCGCACCATCCTAGCCAAGTAGATCTCCTCACAGGAGTAGGCACGTTAGGTATGACTCCTCAATATTCGCAACAAGTGCCAACTAGACCCACTATCGCTAGCACTGTTCCTCCTGGTCCAGTACAAAGCAATCCATTCCTGGATAGTACACCTTCGTACTTAAACATGTACTCCAAATCACCACAAGGAGATATGTACTCATCCCCCGGCATGTTTGCTCCAACGCAGGGACCTCCTTATCCCCCTGCCAACGCATATGTTATGCCATATCAACAACCCGTTCCGCCACCACCTCCTCAACAGGCACCATCAATGGTTGAGACGTATGCAATAGGGACTTATTCATAATATTTAAAGGAGCCCTTGGATTTCGCCATACGAAGCATTATGCTTCCAAGGCCTCTTCCCGATTTGCCCAAATACAAAGGAGAAGGAGATCCGAATGCGCATATCAAAGCTTACGCTACAGCCATTCGAGAATTACTTCCATGGGATGGGGTTGTTGCTAAAATATTTCCCAAAACGGTGGAAGGCATTGCCCTCGATTGGTATTATAGAATACCCGAGGCTTCCATACATTCATTCAAATAACTCGTGTCTTAGTTCATCAAAGCCTTCGACATGAACAAACTACTAAGGACAGGAATCAGGGAGTTCTTGCACATCAAGCAAGAACATAACGAGTCTGTCGCCAATTTCATCCAAAGGTGGCGCACAGTCCTTTATTCCTCGGCAAGCGCTCCAAACATGGATCAGATGGAGCTATGTGATTTATTCCTTCATTCTCTTAGCAGATAAGTGAAGGAAGAAGTCCAGAAGTTCCCACTAAGGACTTATGACGAGGTACTTGAGAGCGCTCTGCGAATTGATCAGGCAGGGATAGATAGTGGCCGTAAGACGTATGGAGCGAACGGGAGGTTAATCACCTCTACTCAAAATACTACAACCACAAGTGTCAATCAAGGACCCAAAATCCTTAACAAAAATCGTGGGGTAACAACAGATGGGGTAACTGACCAGCCCAAAAGGGTAAATGTCGTTAATGCTCCGTCACAAACAAGCAACCAAAGAAACAACAATTTTACCCCGACGATCAATACGGTGGATTTTAATTATCCACAACAACAACAACGGCGAAATCCCATACAAGGACCAAGCCAAAACACCTTTGGTTATCAAAACCAAAGCCAAAACCAGAAACAACAATTCCAAAACTTTGGTCCTAATAGGCAACAGTTTGATCGGAATTTTAGGCCACAATACACACCAAACCAACAAAACAGGAATTACAACCCCAATTCTTATTGTGGTTTCCATAAAATTCAAGGGCATGACACTAGAACGTGTCGTGATTATAACAAATTCATGCAATGCTTGCCAAATGAGCAAAAACAATTCTTTATGGATATGTTCTTAACAGATCCTACGTCACCAACGGCAAATACCTTCGCCTAGGGGCAGTTTCCCCTCAGAATGCCCCTCTCAAAATCTTTAATGATCCACTCCCAAGTCATGATAACGATAGGTTGAAACCAGCTGGAACAAACAAAGGTACAATAACAGGAAACAACGATCACGAGGCCTCAACCTCGCTAAATCCGTTAGTCGTGCCACAACTAGGAAGTCAACCACGACCTAAGGTAGTTGGATTAGTAGAGTTAGACTCTGAATTACCCGTTGAAGCAATTACGAGAACACGAGAGTATTTCTCTCAACCAAGTCCAAGCCACCTGCCGGAAACAGATAACATCCAGCAAATCGTAGCAAAACCTATGGGTGCTTACGATCTAATTAATGATCTAACAAAAACCTTCTCGCATATTTCATTCCTTGATTTACTAAAGAATTCCCCTGCTCACAGGGCTGCTCTTTTAGAGGCGTTAGGTTTGGGTCATTTAGTTAGTATCACTCCACCACCGGAAGCGCAAGTAAATCATATAGACTTTGATGTTTATCCACCGGGACAGGCGGATAGGGATGTTGAATTCATATTCGAAATAAGTAAAATGCCTACAGATGCTGAGATCGCACACCGAGGCGATCCAGCCCTACACTTGCAAGTACAAGTTTATAATAACTATGTAAAACGGGCAATGGTTGATGACGGAGCTGCAGTTAACATAGTCCCTTTCTCTTTTCTCCAAAAATTGGGATATGGAGAAACAAACTGTTCTACTACACGAAACACCTTAAGAGGCTACGATAGCCTTAAAGCCACATCGATAGGAACTATAATACTACCGGTCACCTTAGGACCTAAAAAAATCCTGACTGAGTTTTATATTATAGATCGGGAAACTAACTATAATATGATCCTCGGCCGGCCGTGGATACATCGAATGAAGGCAATCCCTTCCACGTTATTTCAAGAAGTAAGATTCCTGCATCTGGGAAAGGTATTTGTAGCCAAAGGTGATCCAAAGCCATTTGACGTACACCTAGCTGATTTAAAGAAAAGACCAGGTATACACTCAGAATTCGAACTTCCAACAAACCAACTTAACAAACCCTCTGACCCAAAGCCAGAGGAAAAGTTGGTACCTACGACGGATCTTGAAACTACCAACATAGCCAAAACAATTCCAAACCCTAAAGGTAAAACTAAAGAAATAGTATCATTAGGGACTACTGCGAAGATCGTTGAGTTGATAGAACAAGATTCACCAATGTTCTTACCATTCGATTCAGTAGGTATCGGATTTTCCTTAGGTGTTGGTTCCTTGCCAGCAGAAGATCTCTGTATGGTAGAAGTAGAGTGTGCAAACACAGCTGATACACCTACATCCATACTCCCGGCTAAATATTGGACTCTCCATTTCGATGGAGCTAAATGCCGTTATGGGGGAGCAGGGGGCAGGTATAATTCTTACCTCACCCGAAGAGAAGGTCCTCCCATTCTCTTTTAAATTAAACTTTGAATGCACAAACAACAGCGCTGAGTACGAAGCCCTCCTCCTTGGCCTTACCTTAGCCAAAACAATTGGTATTGATAATATCAGAGTTTTAGGAGACTCGCAGTTAGTGGCAAACCAAGTTTCAGAGGTATATGAAACTAAAACCGAACACTTGCAACTTTACAAAAACACTGTATTAGATTTAAGCAAGGCGTTCAACTTCATATCCATTGAAGCAATCCCGCGAGAAAAAAATCTTCTCGCCGATTCAATAGCAACCTCAGCATCACGTTTTACTCCAAACAATGAGCTAGAAGATACTCATTTCACGGTATCCATTCGTAACGAACCATTAATAAAAACAATGATGGATCCTCTTTCAAACGGAAGTAAATCTACCATCCTAGACCCTGTTGGAAATGATGCGGCTACTTTGGATTACTTAAATGCCTTTGCAGCACTACATCTCTCCTATCACACGCTAGATTTATCTCTAATCTCGCATTCATCTTCCTACTTCGGAAATCCTATAATTAATCTTCCCTCACAAAAAGAGCCTAATATATACGTGGTGGAAAACGGGGATGATATAGATCTACCTCCGGCACCACCTGAGTTCGAAGAGGGTAATGCCTCTTTAATTGAAGAAACAATCGATGTCAATATTGGAATGGAAGATGAACCAAGAATTTTAAAGTTAGGTTCTTCGTTAACCCCAGAGGAAGTGGAAATACATACTCAGGTTCTCAAAGAACATCAAAAGGCATTTGCATTTAATTACAAAGAGATGACAGGAGTCGCACCCCACATTGTGGTACACAACCTCGTCACTAGATCAGATGCAAAGCCAATTAAACAAAAATCAAGACCCATGAAGCCCAAAGTAGCCCTCATGGTAAAAGAGGAGGTGATAAAACTCCTCCAAGTAGGATTCATCAAGCCAGTTGACTACTCCCAATGGGTATCTAACATCGTTCCCGTTCTCAAGAAGAATGGAAAGATACGCATCTGCATAGATTTTCGAGATATCAACAAAGCTTGCCCTAAGGACGACTTCCCTTTACCATCCATAGACGTTATTGTTGATGCAACAGCAGGTTTTGAACTCTTGTCTCTCATGGATGGATTCTCGGGATACAATCAAATCAAAATATCTGAGCAAGATCAAGCTAAAACCACGTTCATAACTCCTTGGGGAACCTATTGTTACGCTGTTATGCCATTTGGTCTTAAGAACACTGGTGCTACATACCAGAGGGCCATGACATACATATTTCACGATTTAATCCATAAAATCGTGGAATCCTACGTAGATGACTTGCTGGCTAAGGCCAAGAAGCATTGTGACCATCCTGAAGTACTCCGCATCATCCTTTCACACCTGATAGAATATGGAGTTACCCTAAACCCAGAGAAATGCGTCTTCGGTGTAACAGGAGGAAAGCTCCTAGGTTACATCATATCGTCACGAGGGATCGATGTTGATCCAGCCAAAATTCGGGCTGTCCTTGAAATGGTCCCACCCTCGAATGAATCTGGAATCAGATCATTTCTCGGAAAGTTGGGTGCAATCCGGAGATTTATCCCGGATCTAAGCTTCGCCGTTCATCCAATCAATAATTTACTCAAGAAGGACTACAGCATTGATTGGACTGAAGATTGCAATGAAGCTTTTGATGCAGTCAAGCGTTTCCTACTATCACCACCTACGCTAATGCCACCAAAGCTAGATCGCCCTTTAATTTTGTACTCATGAGCTACTGATGTCTCATTAGCTTGCCTGCTAGCCCAAGAAGACGATGACAAAAGAGAGTGTGCGATTTATTTCATTACCCAAACATTGCTTGACTACGAAACGCGCTATACACAAGCAGAGCGAGAATGTCTGGCCATAGTCTTTGCTACTAAACGCCTAAGACACTACATGCTAAATCAAGAGACAAGGGTCATAGTAAAGACGGACCATTTACGGACTTTTCTCACACAAGGGTCCTTGTCCAAAAAAGCTGGACGATTTATAACCTTAATGGGAGAGTTCGAATTAACTTTTGTAAACCAAAAGTCAGTTAAAGGGCAAATCATCACAGATTGGTTAGCTGATAACCCGCTAGACGGAGGCGACTTAGTAGACTTAGACTTTCCAGATGAATGCGTATACTACATCGAAACCCGACCTACTATATCTGAGTGCCCTTGGTACGCTGATATCATTAGCTATATCATGGACCATAGGTATCCAGAAGGAGCTACACCTCAACAAAGAAGACGGTTATGCATTATCGTAGCTAAATACATCATTATAGAGCAGGTGCTCTATCACAAAGCATTCGATGGAATGCTCTTAAGGTGTGTTGACACAGAAGAGTCCAAGAGGATTCTCCATGAATCCCATAGCGGTATATGTCGAGGCCACTTCGGTGGCCATGCCACTGCTCGAAAAATACATCGAATGGGCTATTTCTGGCCCACTCTAGAACATGACACAATAGAGTTTGTACGTAGGTGTCATAAATGTCAGGAGTTCTCTCACGAGATCCACATGCCGGCACAAGCTTTGCAACCGATCGCTACTCCGTGGCCCTTTTCTACATGGGGCCTAGAATTAATAGGGAAATTCTCTCCCTCATTCACAGATGGCCACAATTTTATAATTACGGCCACAGAATATTTCACTAAATGGGTAGAGGCCATGCCTCTTACAACTGTACCTGGTTCTGTAATCGCTAAGTTCATTTTGAACCAAATCATTTGCAGGTACGGTATCCCGCAAATCATTATCTCAGATAATGGAACTTCTTTCAAGAATGAAGAAGTTCGTGAGCTATGCAACAAATTTAAAATCAGCCATCATATGGCTTCCTTGTACTATCCCCAAGCCAATGGGCAGGCTGAGAGCAACGAACAAAACACTGAAAGCCATTCTCCTTAAAACAGTGAAAGAAAACAAGCGGGGATTGGCATTTAAAGTTATATCCGGCCTTGTGGGCCCATCGAACCTCAATAAGAACTCCGACAGGAGCAACTCCTTTCTCGCTGGTATTTGGGTCAGAAGCAGTTCTCCCACTCGAAGTCGAAATCCCCAGTCTCCGCATTTCGCTACAAGGGATTCTGGATGAAGACGCTTACAGAGAAGCATGTCTTTCTCAATTAGAAAGCCTGGATGAAGCTAGGTTAGATGCTGAACAACGACATAGAGTCTATGCCGACCGGATGTGCCGGCAGTACAATAAGAAGGTCTATGAACGTGACATATACGAAGGTGACCTAGTTCTAAGGTTAGACAACCGGATCGACAAGAAGACTGGCGAGGGAAGGAAATTCCGGCCCAAATGGTTGGGCCCATACCGAGTCATGAAGGACTACGGAAATGGTGCATACCTCTTATGCACGCTAGAAGGTGAGGAGTTTGGTGAAACAGTCAATTCTCTCCACCTCAAACGTTTCTACGCGTAAGCAGCTAGCGCTGCCTATATAACTATCTACATCGCATTTCCATATAAATTAGGATCATTTTGTCCACTTGTTCTTACACAAATTGTGATCAGGGAATCTATTCTCAAAGCAACTTATTTCAAACTCGTGATGTTTCCGGCATAAAGTTCTTTAATCATACTTCTCCGTCTTCAATATCATCAATCAACTCAGAATCTTTTATCAAATAAATCAGACATGACGAAGTCCTAATGGTAACCATACCAAGCTTTGCAAGTTTGTTCTCATTTTGGTTTCTTCTTAGGATAGGTGTCTTGCCTATGGTCTGTTCTAGAAGCTTCATGGTGTCACATCTGTCCCATATGCACATCTCTTTGGGAATAAGAATATACTGACATTTTACTCAAATAGACAAGTCAAAAAGTGATTAAACAGAAAATTTTATTTTTACACATTTCCTTGCCCCACCAACCTTCGGTGATGAGCTTGTGTCTCTTACTAGTGACGTAGGGTTGGGAAAGGATGGAAATACCCTTACTCGCCTATGCCTTGCCCACGGTGATAAACCCATGTTTCTTACAGGTAGCATGGGGCAAAGTGTAGGGGGTCCTCTAAACAAAGTAAATGTTAAAAGGTCATAAACAATCAATTCAAACTTTGAGTCAATAACGAATGAATCAGATGTTCAAAAATTCCAAGAGAGTTAAAAATCCTAAAAACCTAGATTTTTTCTACTATGTGGCCATCTACGGGTCTAAGTCTGGATAAACCGCAAAGCAAGTTGCATCCAAAACTATGAAGTCATTCAGGTAGAATAAGCTTGTAGTTTTTATTTGGTTCCACCAAAGCTTCGTCTGTCTTTCGTCACTATCACTTCACCATATTCCATAACTTGCGCCCTTCTTGGCTCTTGGTGATGAGCCCTCGCATCCTACTAGTTGCGTGGAGTTAGGAGTGGGGTAAGTTAATCTGTTCATCGTACTGATTATTTTCATCACTTTGCCAAAACAAATCATGAGGTACCCAAATTGCTCACAGAAACTAAGATTTAAGATCACAATATATCTACAAAATCATGTATCAGCATCATGAAACACAAAAAGAAAGCAAACATTTGCATCATCTGTTTTCCATTGCATACATTCTAGAAAGCATATAATACATACATCATAGTATACACGAAGCAGTTGGAAATAAAGAAAGTAGAATACAAATGACAAGTTTTGATCCAAAACCGACGCATATATATAAATAATCAAAGTTTATATACAATGCCATCATGCACTAGGCATGGTCAAAACGCTCAAAGAGCCCGTAATACACAAAAGAATCTAAATACAAATACAGAAAGCCAAGTGGCCTCTCAACCCCTGCGCGATCCCGCTGAAGGTGCGTGCCCTCGCCTAGGACTCCGGCTACGTTGGCGCTCTGAATGGACAGAAGGCTCGGGGTCCCTAGGGCCAGTCGTAGTCTCGCCATGAGAACAGCTCCTCATAAGACGCTCGGCCGTCCTATAGCCTACCAACTCTGTACGGAGAGATGACACCATCTTGGCCACATGCCAAACGGGAGCAAAGACGTCAGTGTGCCTGCCGGCTGCTGAGGGCTCTCCGGCATCCACAGATAACTCCGCACGGGTCTTATCCATAGGGATCATCAAAGAATCGATGCAAACCCTACAGATTAGATCCCGCCACTCATCAATAGTCTCTGCAAAGCAAAGAAAGAAAAATGAATTAGGAACTAGGCAAGAGGTTAAAGTGTACACAATACAAATATAAGGAGAGTTAACATTCAAAGACAAATCCTAAAACAAACAAGCATTGAAAGGAGGAGAGGATAACTTACTCAGATCACCAGGCCTCCAAGATGGGTCGCCAGGGCCAAGACCCACTGCAGATGCCGCTGCTGACTGAGGAGCTGCTCCTGTAGTTGGGGCAACATGGCGCCCCGCAACTGACTCATCATCTCCACCATGGCCTCGGGAGAGTGGCTCCTCAGATGCCACGGTCTCTCTCTCTGCACTCTCCTCCTCCCTCTCTGCCCGCAGAATGTCCTGAGTATCATGCCACTCAGGATCGCTCTCGTCCGTCTGCTCCTCTGACCCTCCCTCTGTGTGCTCCTCAGAATCGGAATCAATATCTATGGGGTCGTCACTGCTATGAGCAGGACCTGCAGCAATCTGAAGTAATGGTGCCTGAGGCGCACCAGCTCTCCCTCTGGCCCGAACTATCCCCCTGGCTGCAATAGGAATGCCATGGGTAACCACTGTCCAACCACGGCCTCTAGGCCCCCCTCTAGCCTCTCGGACTGATCTATAAACAGGTGCTACTGGAGGAAGCATAGCCGCGTATGGGAGGCCAAACTGCTGAGGAACCCTGCTGAAGGGGTGTACCTCTACCTGTCCCACACGATCGATAAGCTGCCCTGTGATAGAGCAGGAGACCAATGTCGTAGTCTCCTCTCCCCATATACCGGCCATAAGCTGGTACGGTGTAGCCTCCATGTCTGCTGTGGTAAGGGTGGCTACTGGCTGGTGAGGTGCTCTGAGCACTGACATATCTGACCATCGGGCTGCCCTCACCACCCCGGGATCTGCCACCTCCACGCCTATGCCATACGGAATGAAGCGCTCATACACCCAACTCATGACTAGAGTGGGGTGGCTCAAGGACTGTCCCTGCAATCAGACCACCCTGTATAAGTCATGGTAGGTGGTCCCCAAAATATCCGTGCCCCAGGCGTATTTCCGGCCATGTCCCTCTATCTGTGCAATGATGGGGCCCCAACAGTATAATAAGGTGTCCCCTCCCTTGTCCCCGATGAGTCTCGAGGCAAGGATCCCCATAATAGCCTGTCGAAAGATAGGGATGGGCAAAGAAGGAATGGATCTAACTCGCACTCCCTTCTTCGGCCCCGTGGAAATAGCTGCATCTCCCATATAACCAGCCCACTGAGCTATCTGTGCCCTAGAACCAACTGTCTCAAGTGTGAGTCTCCTCCCAATAATCGGGACCCCCAGGATGTGGTAAACATCCTCCAAAGTGATGGTCCACTCACCACGGACCCCTGGCAGTCGGAAGGTGTTCTGATCTGCATCCCAATATGAAAATAGGTCACAAAGAATGTGACTGGATGGAGCAACGTGGGGCACACGAAATATACGCAATATGTCGGCCCTCTGCAATGTGTCCTCCTCATCTGCTGAGAGGGCATCCAATACCCCGGGTAGCCAGTCACACTCTCTCTCCTGGCTCCATCTAATATACTCCTCCTTCACCTACATACACCCAAAAACACACAAGGAAGAGTAAGTTAGTATCTAAACAATATCAAGAGAAGCATAAAAACATGTACAAATGCTAAAAATGCAAGTACAAGCTTTCAAAATAGGTTCTTTTGCATTCTGTTCAGAACCGCCGCCCTGAGCAGGGGGGCGGTTTTGTAACCGCCACCTTAAAGGCGGCGGTCTCGTGACCGCCGCCCTGTCCAGGGCGGCGGTCGCGGTCTGAAAACCCGCGCGGGTTTTTAGGCTTAAAAAGCCCAAAAAATGCAAAAAACGACCGTTTTAGCTAAAAACAAAGCCTACCCAGTAGGCGCCCCCCCTAGACAGACCTTTTAAACCTAACATTTTCAAAAATGACCCCCCCATTACAACAAATTTAGCATTTTAAAATTGAAGATGGAAAAGCACAAAATTGAAGAAAAACCAACGTGTGATCTTGCGGGGTGGCGTTCTGCACGTGGAGGCATGATCACTGTCTTGCTGTGGACGTTTTGACGCTACTCACGTGAGAAACCGTTACCGTGGGCCCCAGAGCTCAAAATCTATCAAATCGACTCGCGCAAATAAATAGGAAAATGGGCCCACTTTCATATATATATCCTTCTGTTTCGTTTTAAAATGGCTTTTTTCGCAGGTTCGGGAGCGCTGACGGAGGTAAGTTTCTATCCTCGCACTACTGGTACGTCCTCTTCCCCTATTGTTTTAGCAGTTTATTTTCCAAATTATTGTATCTATCTGCACTTGAGTTCTCTTTTTATTTTGTAGGTGGTGGGAATTTTGGATGGCGACATTTCAACACACGGGCGTGTAAGGTGTAACTTCTTAACTTCCCATTTCGGGACGGCCATACTCCGGAACCACTCGTTTTACACACCTCTTCATGGCTAAAACGCTTCTCCGAGGGGGCAATATTGTACGTACCCAAAATTGTAAGGTACTGTACTACGGACACGATGTAAATAAGTGCCCCAATGATGATTACAGGCCTCTTCGCAAGGGTGTTCGGGATCCAGAAAAGCTTTACAGCTATGCGTTAACATCCCGCATACCCCCGATTAGCCCGCCGCGTGCTTTGTTTTTCCCTATTTTTCCCTCTTTGCTTGGCTTTTTGGGTCTTCAGTGACGAAACGCCGACGGCCCTGAACAGGGCGGCGGTCCGTGTAACCCGCCGCCCTGAGCAGGGTGGGCGGTCCTGTGTGGCGTTTTCCAGAACGCTCTTTTTGACTACGCGACCCGCGTGAAGATATCACGACTCACCAGCTTTTCTTGCCGACTTGAGCATGCATTAATGTTTTTGGTCCCCTGGAATAGTGTTTTTCTTTGTGTTTAATGTATAAGAGTTTCAGTTGGGATTTGATCTTTGGGTGTTTGAATTCCTATAAATGTATGGTTTGTGCACATGCAAATGGCCCCTCATTCTTGTTTAGAAACTCATCACTTTCAGTAGTTTAGTCTTCTAGTTTTCTTAAGTTTGATGGCATAGCTCATTTCATACTCCATTAGTATTGTGTTGCAGCTGGTAAGCCACATATCCAACTTGTGCAAGTGCAGACATTATTTGGGCCACCATTTTCACTCCAACTTTCATGTTTTCAATGCTATGTCCCTTTAGTTTGCTTAGGATTGGTAGTATAGTTTGTTGCAGGTTTGTTTTAGCTTTGTGTTGCTGTTGGTAAGCCACAGATCCAACTTGTGCAAATAGTATTATTGTTTTGGAGTAAAATAGTCTAGGCAGCCATTAAAGTTACAGGTTTTTCTCTTCATACAGACTAGTCTCAGGTTCTGGACACTTTTTGTTGCATGATTCGTAGTAGACCCCGCTATGAATTGCATAGGCCAAGCTCTGTACTCTTGCGCTATCCCTCTCCTATCCGCATTCTATTCTGTCTGCATTCTGAAGGCTGTCCATTGATCCAAATATCTATTCCTGTTGATGCAAGCATTCCACGCTTTTCTGGATTCACGTGAGCACAAAGAACGAAGAGATCATACTGAGGGGACAAGAACACACACACCGTCGGATTTCGCCACTGTTCTGCGAAATCCAGGTTCCATCTTTCAAAGTTTATAGTTAGAATTTATCAAATAACGTAGTTAATCATTTTATTTCAGTTATTTCTATTCTCGATATTTCCAGGGAGGTTGTGGGAGATTGTATAGTTTCTGAGAAAACTATGATTCATTCCTCACTTCTGAGGTAGGATCGAGAATCTTGCGGATAGATTAGTTATTTCGTTGTTTAGAATAGATATACAAAATTGCACAGACAAATAGCTACAATCAACTATTTTGTTTGTTTTACGTTATTAGCTTAGTTGTCGATTCTAAATATTTTAAATAGCTGCTTTCCTATAAATTGCCAGAAATATACAAAAAGAAATTATATATGTTATAAGTGCACTTAGATTTTCTTTTATTATAGTTTGTTTCATTACTGCCTTTTGCATGACAATTACGGGACCTAGGGAGCCCAGGGAATACATTTTCGAGCCAATTGTGCCCCAACCCAATAACGTAGTGGCAATAACTGATATCGACCAAAACCTTAGGATACAATTCTTCCAAACAACAACAGACTTCCAACAGATCAGGGCACAGTTGAGAGGGTTAAACATCGAAGACGACCAAGCATATCTGTTTTGGTCAAATCAGCCAAACTACAGATTACCCTAGAAAATACCCACATGACTGTAGAAGGGCTCGAAAGAGAACAAACATTCAGGTGTGATCCTTTAGTTCCACAGCCAGACGCTGGAGACACCCTAGTAGATATAGATACCAGCTTAAGAATCCAAGTTGTGATAACACCTGTAAGGTATTCTGAGAAGATCTCACAACTGTTGGTTCTAAAAATAGAAGCTGAAAAAGCTTATGACTACTGGATACTAGGAATCAGAACTTGATCTCCCGTATGACCATAACGGGACCGCAACAACCAAGAGTCTATGGTTGTGATCCACAGATCCCACAGCCTAACGAGCCCATAAGAGAATTAGACATAGACACTGGCCTACGTAAATTAGTATTTCAGTCTACTCCGATTCCACCTCTCATCATTCAACAGCTATCCCTACTAGACACAATAACCAACAAAACTAGAGAATTTTGGACTAGGCCAGAGAATCATCCATAGAGTTGACTGTATCCACCATATGACCCTATCAGGAGAAATACGCGAAACCATCCCGGGTCATTTTCCACGCATCCCACAACCCATAGATCGAATCACGCCAGAGCTCGATATTGATTGGAGCCTTCGAGCAGTCATCCTCGCTGATCGATCTATCACACCAGTCCAAGTTAGAAGGGCCTTCTTTGCTTTAGATTCGCAAATACCATTAGTGTGTATCGAAGACATTAGACTGCCTAACTAGTTTGCCTGCGCATTCTACCCACACCGGCTATCTCGGCACGACCTCAGGAGGTCGGGTACGCAGAAGAGTTACTTGTTGATTCTCAAGCTCACCTGTCACTTTTCTAATGTACAGTCGCTTTATAGAATGAACCCCATTCCGCGCTGAGGGAGAGAGTACCCGTTTTGGTGCCATGGTCGTTCCTTGCCTGGTGTTTGCTTTTGAATGCCAACCTCTAGTTTTCTGCGCTTAATCGCTTAGGCCTGTTCGCATGTTGTTTTTAATCCTTGTGAGTAATCGAGAGTTTGATTCTTACTTCCTCTAGCTTGCTTATATGTACGTGATTAAATTTTCTCAGGTTGAATAGTAATCATACAAAAATTCATATACCTTTTTAGCTTATGAAAACTGTTCAGGTAATCTTGTAACTCCTTTTGCATTTGTATTAATATATCTTCTTTCGTATGCTTTGTGAGCTTACCTTAGTTGTAGAGATTTTTATTATCCCATATCTTTGCTGAAGGAGGGGCTCATGGGGGTGCCAGGTCAGGGTGAGGACTGCCCAATTTTTAAATATTTTAAATTGCTTTCACCTACCCTCCACTGCCACCTTGGCTGAACAGGTCCTTTCACATGTCTTGTTGCAAGTAGATGGCATTAGTCTCTTCCCAACCACCAACCTGCAGACTGTAATGGCCATTATGTTTCTACCTTGCATGAGGGAGATGAGAGTCGGTGGAGTCCTGACTTTCTTCACCATGATCTCATTTTGATTCTTTTATTCAATGCGTATGGGTGCAGTAATGGGTTGATATGGTGGTTAGAAGAAGCTACAAGCTAGTGAAGCAGGTGTGTTACCTCCACTTTCATTGGGTGCTGCGAGGTGTGTTCTTGTCGGGGATCCACAACAATGGCCTGCAATAGTAATTAGCCAGGTAGCAGGCATGTTGTAGTATAGTAGAAGCCTTTTTTGGGTGCTTCCAACAAACAGGTTGTCCAACTATATTGTTATCTTTTCTGTATCGAATGCATCCTCAAATTCGAGATTCTCCTTCAAGATATTTTTATCAAAATTGATCAAGTGACAGTGAGAGTGTTACCAGGAGACCTGATGAAATTTATTACAAAGATTCTCTATTGAGACCTTACTTGTTTTACGATGTAACTCATGAAATAGAATCTCATAGAGGTGGATCTGTTTCATATCAGAATATTCATGAAGCACAATTTACTTATTAAACGTATGCCCTGGTTTTGTTTCTTTTGGTGACCTGCTCGCACCAATTATTGGCTAGCTATGTGAGGATTTGGTGGAGAATATAGTTGGGTTTGTGGGCAAAAGGAAAAGGGGGTCTATAGTTATAGGAGCAGGTACAGATCATCTTTGCATGTGGCAGCGGTGAAGTTGGTGCAATTAAATTAATAAACCCTTGTAGAAATCAAACTTTCTAACATACCCAACTGAAGCTGAGATGGGAAAAGTGGGTTAATAGATATAGAAACAGGTACAGATCTTCTTTGGATATGGCAGTCATGACGATGGTTGTGTGGGTTTCTATGGTGGTTGTGATGCTCCTCAGAGCAGAGTGCTTCTATCTTCCCAGAGTTGCTCCCGAGGATTCCAAGAAGGCATGTTTCAATCACCCCTTTCATATGCCAGGCATGGTCGTTAACAGAGTTGGACCTTTAGCAGGCTAAGGAAGAGAATTTGTGCAGGTTGTGTTGCTGTTGCCCGAGCCCTGGTCGATGTGCTTGTTGGATTGGAAGAATTCTAATCAGGCATGTTAACTATACTCTTTGTAGTAGTTTTCTACCTTCTTTCAGTATCTTGAAATGAATTTTCTTTCCTCTTGAATGGCGCCTAGACTAAATGTTTTCGTGGTTGTTTATATCACTGCCTGATTGTGTTGGTTGTTCCTTTAAATCTCGTTCCTATTTCGCTGGTTTTTCTTGGAATGTTCTTTTCCTCTCTTATAGCTTACTCTATTTCATATTTGTCTAAATGGGCTACTGCAATATTGAGTGATGCAGTCTAGTTCATAGGGAAGGAAACATTATAGAGTTTCGTTTGCTTATATGACTCTCTTTTAAAAGAATTCTGTGATGGTATTTTGTAATTGAAGGCTTACTATATGGAAGGTTAAGCCTTCATATCTCTATTTACTTGAATAAATACGTATTTCCTGTTTAGGGCTCTCCTGTTTTGCTAAAAGGTACATTAATAGTGATGTTGTGTTCTAAAACTTGTTTAAGCCTATGGGCATTCCTTACTTTTTGTTTAATTAGAAAATGGCATTAGGGTTTTGTTTCAGAACTGTACATGGTTGACTGTTGTACCTAGTTCTAGAGGATGAATAACCTAACATCTATTTTGGCCTCTACGTATTGAGAGAATTACTATACCTACTTCCTGGATTCAAACTCTTGTTTGATTAAAGTAAGGGGGAAACATTGTAAGTTTTATTGAATGAAATCTCTTCAATTTTTATTAAGGGTCGCGAGCAAGCCATTAATAGCTGGACTGAAACAAAAGTTGTAGGTGAATCCATGGTATTGGACTCGTGAACTCGTTTCCTGGTTAGATAACAGCTGATTACAATGATAATATAATAGGTGGCTATTATATTCATCTGTTTGATATTGCTAGACATTTCCTTGATAAGCCCACATGGATCGGGTAAAACTTCCATCTTCTTTACCATTGGTAAGGAGCTCATAGAACTTCCAGGCCTGACTGCACTGCGTAACCTTCCTGATGGATCTGTGTGTTGGTTCTTATTTTTGTGCTCGCACTCGTGGTAAGGTCTTTTGAGTCTGGGGCATCGCTGGTGTATTACCCACCGTGTATCGAATCCCTTTGTTTTCGAACTCGAATAACTTATACTTCAAACTTGGTTACTAAAAGTCCCATTTTGTGGCTTTGTTAAGGAAATCAATTTTTATTTTTATACTTTTTGGCATTGTCGGAAATATATATAAATTATTAACGACTTTTGGGTTTAGCCTTCCCTTATATTATGTAGAGAAGTTGACGATTAGGATAAGGTTTGTTGGTAGAATAATGGCTCTTTTGTGCCTCTTTTGTATGCTTTTGGATGAGTGGTTTTGTTTTGTTAACTAGTACTACGTTTAAGAAATCCTATAAGGAAGTAGTGGTAAACTCCTTGGTTAAAACTGAAACTATAGTTGTTTTCTTTTAAGGGCGTCGAACCCATATTACTATGAAGCCTTCCCCTGAGAGAATTGGATAACGTCGTTTTGTTTCGCGCCTACGATCATAATTAGTATGTTTTGTCTTCTCTTGGACCTCTTTAGATGGATGGATTGAGTATTAGATTCCAATCACGTAATCCATAGGAATACATGAAGGAGATATCAACACTCTTGACCTTCTTGTTCCTAACCCATAAGGTCTTGCCTTGATTTATGTGATTTTGTTCTTACTGGTATTTTGACTTTCTCCTTGTTGGATGGTTTAGATTTCTTTCTCACGCGAATAATTTTTGGAGTTGGGAGTTGTGCTTTAATCCATTTTTGAATTAGAACATTCCTTTCTTGATATTGTTAAATGTTAGCTTACTGTTGCAATGTGTAGCCTTAACATGCTCAATTCTCGCGAACTGATTCTAGTTAGTATTTGTGTAGATGGATTATGCGAGTAGATTAAAGGAAAGAGTTGTAAAGGTTTCATCAGTGCAACTTATGAAGTTCTTTGTAAAAGTGTTCTATGTGTTGTAAATTGTGTAACATTGCTTGCAAAGAGTTTATATGACCTCTTGCCTGGAATTGTTCAGAGAATTTTGCGAAGAAGTTGTTTTGTTTTTTTTTGTAATTTGGCTGGTAACTCTTCTTAGTGAGAAATAATATTCAATATTTTCACTGGCATAAGCATTGTAAAACTTTGATCTTGAGAATTAAGTGTTAATTTAAATCTTTCTAAGACTTTGTATTATGTGTTATATGTAAGTTTTAATGGGGTGGCTTTTCCTTATAGAAGTTACCTAACAAGTTTTATTCAAAGAAATATGTTGTGGTTTAGATCCCCTTGAAAACAAATAATTCCTTAAGTAATCAAGAGTGAGACTATCCTTGCAAAGTGATTTTATATAACGTGTTATCCCTAACTGAACTAGTAAACACTACTCTTTTTGGTGAATGCTTAAAACTAGCTTAAAGGAAAACAATGGTTAGTTTCTAATAAGATTTAACAAGTAAGAGAAGAAAATTTAGAAACCACTCAATTTATCTCTCAGCCTATTTAAAAGTAAGTAGCTTCGTCTTGATAAGCTCTTTCGGTGAAGCCTAAGTAAGAGCGTTAATAATTACGTATAAAACCTCAAGCTCCAATTAAACCTCAGTAAGAACTAATGATGTCTCAAGGATGAACTCAATTGACCTTCTTCCTTTAACTTTATCCAAGGTACTTTGTAATTTTCTCTTAAGTTGTTGAACGTGAACCCGATGTTGTCATAAGGGCATGAACGAGTTCTAGTAACGTAAGTGTGAATAGATGGCCTTAATGGAATTAAATTACCATCTTTATCAAATAAATATATAAAACAAATAATGGTTATAAAGGAGAAGACTTTAAGTGAACTACTCTACTGTGTATAAGAACATAACTTAGTTGGTAAGATGAATTTGTGTGAATCATGTATTGAATCCTTCTGAAAACTTAAGTCATGAGTTAAAGGGTGTCTTATCAAAATAAATAACCTTCAATCATTTCTTATTGTGGTTGCCCTAGCTGTGAGAGTGTCATGTGGTTGGGCTTCTATGTTGTCTGTAAAAAAAAAGAAAAGTAAATTGTCCTTGAAAGGTGTGAACGTTTCCGTGCTACTTTTATGGCCATCCTTATATCAAGTTGTTCACAGTGTTAGTTGTATCCTTGGTGACGACATGTTGTGTTATGTTATGTGTCAAGCATGTCAAGTCAAAAAAAAACTTATCCTGTCTTTTACAGTGTTGTTTGTGTGTGTGATTTTTGGGTCGTTACATATTGGTATCAGATGTTTTCTAGTGTCTCAAGCATGGGGTCAACTTATGTTGAAATTTATTCTCTCGAATTAACTTCAAAATTACCAACCAATCTATGATAATGCCTTTGAGATGCATCATGGTGAAGTTCTTGTCTATTTACTCTTTCTTTCTCAGGTAACTGATATAAACGAATCTGTCTTATAACCTTAATCTTAATAAATACAAGTCATATCGAGATGATTGTTAACTAATTATTATCATCTTATTTTCAGGATGTCTATGAATTTTGACATATAATTTTTTATTTGTGTAATTAAACCCTCCGTTCTGTAATATTTGTGTATTGTTATCATTTCAATTTTCCATTTTTTCCTCTCGTTGTGTATCTTTCATGTGTCTTATTGCCTTCTTCTACGATATTTTATTTGATATATCCTCTTCGATATTCTCTTCTTTCATATTCATTTTCAAAATTTAATCTTAGAAGATCCATATCTGTGAATTGTTTATAAAAAATTGTATAATAATTTATATAACTAAAGTCTCCATGTACATGTAGTAGACAATAATCATACAATATCGAGGTTCTAACAATTTTCAAGGTGTCGTCAAAGAATGCTATGAAATAAAGAGAACAAAATCTTAGAAATAGGTGTTCGTTTCCATATTTATGATCTTCTGTTTGATGTAGTTTTTTTTATAGTTTATCACTAATATATTTAACACACTATGAAATATCTAAACATATTACGTAAATAATCCAATCAAATGGTATACATATTTCGATGATCAAAAATTCGTTCACAAAATATGGATTTACCATAGAAAAAACTTGTACATCAATTAGACATGGTTTTGTTACTGAAATATGCAAATAATTACATTCAATACTTCTTATAATAAAGTAAATTGTTTCAAAATTCATATATTTAAAATACATTTGGGGGATCCCTTGTTACGTTGCTTCAAAAAAATTTTAAATTGTCTAACGTCTAAATATGAACATGCTAGGACATTTTCAAGGGGAAATATGCCATATACAAATCGTTAGATCTTGGTATCAAAAATGGTACATGACACACTAGATTCCTAGTTCGACAAACATCTACAGGTGCTTCTATAAATGGTTATGTGATTTTAAAGAAATTGTCTAAAATGAAATAAATACAAAACATGGATGAATTGTATACCCGTGCAAATAATATTCAAACTCACAATGATATGTTAATTCTCATATTATATTAAAGAGGATATTACTTATAAAATTTAACTTAATGATAGTCACAATGTACATTCAACATAATAAATGCATTTTTAAAATATTTTTATGCTATATTTTATTAAGTTGTCATATCGATACAAATATTGTTTTCACATTTATAATAAAATTTAAATTCTCAATCTAACAAATCATTCGAAACTACAATATTAATATTTAGTTTACACGTTTTATAATGGAACCTAGATTATACATATATACACATAAATTTGCATTGTATAAATTTAATTTTGTTATTTAAATTTATTTTAAAAATAAAGTGGTATATCCTCCGCTCATTTTAGGCTTTTTGAGGACTATTTATTACCACTAAAATTACTACCTCATGAGTAAAATTGTTAAATGGATGTTTGCACTAGGCATAATTAAAATTGAGTTGTTTCACCTAATAAATGTAAGTATATATCTTATCTTAATTATTTTTCAATTTCTTTATTTAGATTAAATTAAAAAGTAATTTAATAATTACATTTTTATTAATATAAATTAAAACAAATTACTTTTTTCAAAAAACTAAAATACAAAATTTTCATCTATATTTAATCATTACATTTTTATTGATACAATTTAAGACAAATAACTTATAAAAACATTAATTTTGTAAATTTGTCATTTATATATTAATAAAAACAATGTTAAAAACATTAATTATAGTAAAAGTATTGTTTGAAGACAAGACCTAAGATGAGAATGGGGTTTATCTATATAATACAAGTAAATTGTATTATTCCCAAAATTAAAACTACCGCTTGCGAGTAAAATGTTTAAATAAATGTTTGCACTATTTGATTTAAATTGAGTTGTTTCATTTACTAAATGTATGTATATATCTTATTTTAAGAATTTTCAATTTTTGTTCAAAAAATTAATTATAGTAAAAATATAATTTCAAATTGTACACAACATTTCAAAAGTTGAGAACATAAATTTGGAATTCTTATTCATAAATGAACATGACTATTATTATTACTATTATTATTAGGGAACTCCCTATAGTGTCAAGTTCTTAGAATATATGTGTCATTCAATTTTTTATAAATCATGTCGATGATACCAAAATGTGTTAAAATTGGAATTTTTTTCCTTTACTTGTTCTTGGTTGCGAGCACATTTTTTTCCGCTAGAATATATTCAAATTAACATAGTGAAAAAGCTAATAGACAATGATAGAGAATGTTGTCTATTAAGACTCATGTTTATCATGATAATTACATGGAGGAGGCTTTGACAGTCTCATTTCACAAGTATGAAAATTGTTTCCACGCAGAGGACAATTTAACAAAGGGAAATATTATTCATTCAATATTTGCCTCAATTTTGGAGTCACTTACGCTATTAAAGCCCTAAAATACTACAAAAACTAAATAATGAATACTTATTCTTCAAAATATGGAAGAGAATAACATGCCTGGAATCACGTTATTGAATATATGCA
>CM034153.1:394121506-394139006 GCA_019776745.2 Taxus chinensis
TTTTACAATGCATGGGTCGAGCCCAGGAGAGAGAAAACATGTAAAAACGTGACAGCAGCACCAACCATTGACCAAAACGCATTCTTCATTAACATCGGTGGTTGAATCATCACTTCTGGCCATGAAAGAAGAATGTGACCCATGTGCATTAAACAGTTGTTGGAACGTCACTTCTACCATGCTGAAGAAGAATGCAACCCATTTGCATTAAAATTGGTTGTTGAAACGTCAGTTCTAGCACATTACTACACTAGAGACGTTTCTTGATTTTATCCCTCCAAAATGAACCAAAATATGCAATATTGACCCCCATGCAATCATGTAGAGAATTTCACATCAGCTTTCCATTGATGTAGAGAACATGCACAAATCCGAGCTCTAGATCAAAAGATATGGCGATCTGAAGATTTAGGACAAAAACATGCCAAAACGGATCGACGGGAAAATATTTGATTTTTTCCCGCACTCTGCACACTTGGATGGCACGTGTCGCCCATGCACTGATTGCACATGAGAAATTCTCTCTCACAAACACTTTCCATGGGTTTCCATAACTTTGAAAATTTTACCTTTTTATACTTTGGGAAAACACCATTTTCTCAAGCTGTGCACCCGCCACACACACATGCGTCACATTCTGATTCGTTGGCGGCTTTTCTAAGTGGCTTCACGTAGATGCTCGTGTATTTTAGGC
Source organism: Taxus chinensis (assembly GCA_019776745.2). Classification (NCBI taxonomy): domain Eukaryota; kingdom Viridiplantae; phylum Streptophyta; class Pinopsida; order Cupressales; family Taxaceae; genus Taxus; species Taxus chinensis. The sequence continues at coordinate 394,122,201 of CM034153.1, forward strand.
ATAAGATTTCACCAAACGAAAGCTCACTATTTCAGTCGACCACACGTCTGGATTTGCGTCCTCTACATACTCTTGTCACATGCACTGTCCCAGACTGCCTGGGACAAATGCGCACTCTGAACCGCACACGAAATGGACACACTTGCGCCAAATGGCCGATCCGCGTCTTTCGCATACTTTTTTCCCAACTGTGCGAAACACAGAGGCAATTTTTTCACGGATGCACATCGGCCAAACACGTCTTTTCACGTCCCGCGTGTACCTCGATGGCCCAGATGTCCTAATTGCTGCGTGGCACACACCTGGAGGCTTTTTCGACATGTTCGCGCCCCAACGTCACACAACTGCACCCAAGGACCGCTTGGACATAGGACTTCAAGCCGATGAACACACACATGATTTTTTCTGCACACACAAGGCTTGGTTTTTGCAACTTTTTCACCCTTGCACACAGAACTTTCACACATGCTTTGCTTGCCTTGGACAGGAGAGTTAAACACACAAAAGCCAGGGGACCCCAGAAACATAATTTTTTCCCTTGAATCAATCTATCTTCACATCGGGACCGAGGAATTTACATGCATGTTACGCAATAGCCCAAATTACACATGCACCACGGTGAATTTTGGATAACAGGTACAGTGCGTCATATCATACACATGCATACACATACTTGCGCAATAACTTATGCAATGCATAATTTTCAGCACATTAAGTCTCCTAATGGACATTTCACACATATTCTAATCTTACATCATTCACCCTTAATGGTCTACTAGACTCAGAGTTGCATACACTACAATATGCTTATATTACACCCACACGCCATGGCTGTCTCATGTAAACACTTGACAATCATGTTCACATGCACACAAACTTACACAAACATCAATATTGCATCACTTATGAACACACATCGTACCCATGCACATTATATTCACATGCCATGGTATCTACATGAACATGCACATTTTTCATGCAGTTTTTACGTGATATATAGGTCACACTTATACATGCAATAACATAGCCATTGGTTGCACTTTCTGTAACATCCCCTTTTTAAGATACTAGAACAAGGGATTTTTTTTGTATTTATTTATGTAAAACGTTCCCTATTATGAATTATATAATTCAAACACACATTCAAGTTTTAATAATTGTTCTCTGTCTAATTAATGCAGTTTGGATCCCACAATTTCCTTTTAAAACCAATGTTCTCTATTCACATAATTGCAATATGGAACACACATTCAGTGCCATTCAATCATATAACAGATACCATATGCTGCTGTAAATGACTCGAAGAACTACCGATCTCCCATTTTATGGCTCAGAGTTTCAGCGATCTCTCATTTCATGACTCGGTGACTTACCGATCCTTCATGTTAATTCATGCATTGTATAATGAATATACAGGGTTCTTTTACCATTTCCGGTTATCGAAGTGATCCATTTAAGAATCCTATCTGAATATATGTTACTGATATTCATCTGACATCCTGCATCTTAAACTAGGTGATTAGGACAACGCAACCAGCACTTGCGATACTTTGGCCAAAGATTTTCACATGCTTTGCATGATCATATTCCTGGGATGTGGTACACATCAATGGAATACGTCCTTCACCTCACTTCATCTGTTATCTAGAATGGTCTTTCCTGGTCTCTTCCAGTCCTTCCATTTAAGGTCAAGCTCTAACCCCAACTAGCAATATGAACGAGTATAGGAAGTTACTCATGGTAACTAAAGATACGCAGACATACGATGTCGTCCCTAGATGACTCCGTGTGTCTAGTTACCTTTAGTCCTCCGGAGTCACTCCGTATACGTGATCACATTCCTATCCCCAGCCAAGAACTTAGTATCCAGCTTATGTAAACTTGATGATTTAATTTGGGAGGGCATTGTAATATGTCAGCTATAACATTGTGTCGTCATGAAGGCCCCGCCTTCATGAAGACACTATATTGTAGCTGGCGTATGTCAATGTCCTACGGAATCCTCTCATCGAGAGTACACATCCAGCTCAATTGTGATTTGGTTATAATCTTAGTATTTAAGATCAATTTTCAGCAGCCATGCTGATCCTTTATCCTTGTTCTTGTTACAGTTGTATGTAGCTAAGAGAGACTTAATCCGTCTTCTAGCTTAATACGCATCTCCTCCTTCATACCGAAGGGTTGCATATTCACTTCTTGGTTCCTTTCTTAATCTTTGGACTAATCAGTCCATTATCGATAAACTTAATAAGTTTAACCTATTAAACTTAACCAAGTTTTCCACAACTGTAAACAAATTCAGAATTCCATCTTATTAGACGTCATTTAAACGAGGTCTAATTCTAAATGAATTTATTCATTTATCCTTCTTAACCTTACTTAGTTAAGGTCTGTTAACAATAGATATGATTTCCCATATCTTTATTTTCTGAATTTAAACATTCGAGGCTATTAACGGAGTCCGAATACAAGGTTCGGCTGCCTCCTAAGTTATTTGATATCCCTTAGCTTTCAAACTAATCCCGAATACCTTCCAATTAGGAGATCATGTTTATCTAAATCTTTTTAATGTCAATTCAAAATTCATCTTAACCCAAGTATGAACTAATTGCACATTTCAACGTAAAAGTTGCATTTAGGTAAAGAATAGATGTTATTTCCTTTTAAATTCATCCATTAACATTTGAATAATTCCAATTCAAGGAATAATGTTATATTCTCAAACTTATTCAACAATATCAAACTGATACAGTCATTGAAAATATCACACTTTTACTTGTATTCATCCATTATTTTACAATCTATACATTTTCCAGTCCAAACGAATGGACTTTGTTTATATCAAACAACATTACAACTCATAAACATAGAAGAATGTAATTTCTTCCTTTCTCATTTCCTCGTGGAGGAGTAATAGCTATCAATACAATCCATCTTCAGTTAATCAAAGAAGTATCGAAAAACAACCATGTCTTCGTTTATACTCAAGTTCCATCGGTAAAATTACTTGCACGGGTCAGTTCATTGAACTGAGCATATTAAGCACTTGTCATTAAAATGAGGTGCTTTTAATTAACTGTCTCAATAAAAGAACCCTGCTTTTATGAAACGTTAATATGAACATCATTCAAGAATTAAGTACCAAAAAGGATGAATAGCATAACAACTTAATCATCTAATTACCATCCCAATCAGTCAAAGGATTACTGTCCTCTTTCCAAATACTTATAACAAGAAGTAATTTCCTTTAAACATTTCCAGATTACAAACGTCTGTAAGAACTGAAAATACAATTATGCAACTGTTGTTCTAACATAAATGCTATCAATTTCCTTTCCCTTACATTAGTTAGAGGAAGATTCACAATTAGATTTTAAATAAAACTTCCAGAAGAACCATTTTCCTTTCCTTTCATACAACTTGTCTAATCTCAAACAATCAAACGTTGAAGAGAAAAGTAAACAGTAATTTAAATACATATGCTTAACCCAAGCAGTACAAAATTTGCTCCATAACAATTATAGATTTCCAACTGTATGAGAGAAAATGATCATTAATTCAATTATCCATCCACACTCTCTTTCCTTTCCTCATAATTGTACTAGAAATTTTAATCCAAACGTGATATCAATCAATGATAACAGTCCAAAGAGAAATGAACGAAAATCAATAATCGAATAAAAGGGAGAAAGATCATATCACCTCTTCTTACTGTCTATCCAAATACCTCTTATTTAGAACAGACATATCCAATAGTATAATTCATTCAGAATAGTATATTTCAGTAATTCAAAACTACTATTACCTTTCCAAAAAGTTGACCAGAGTTCATTGCAACTGGTCCGTAAACATTAGTACCAAAAGAACCTATAAACGCAATCATTTCCTTTAAACATTTCACTCTACAGACATTCACGTCTAGATATAGACAAGCAAGAATGCACATCTAGTTTTATCAAGCTATCGTTTCATCAAAACCAAGCATTTCAGCTAGACCTGAACAACATGAATGTATAGCTAGCTACAAAATTATGAGCTTTCTCATAATAAAAAAAGAATCACTTTCCAAACATTCAAAGTAAGAATTCCACTTCAGTTCAGCCTTGATGAAACAACAAGAAATCTAAAGGGCAGTTCCTATAGGTATACATTCACATATTTATGCAAATAATTCATCATCCAATCTAAAGAAGACTAAAATAGTGAACTCTAATCTATCTGGTAAATATCTAGATACTCAATTCCAGAATCAAGAATTAATTCTTTTAAACAAAGTCTTTCATGGAATTCAACCAAACACGGATGCTTTTTAATCATTTTAAAAAGGAAGTGAGAGTAAAACTGATGAAACAAGCCCACTATTCCAAGTATTTATATTCTATGCATTGTATACTCCTCAAGAAAATAACTCACCCAATAGTTCCATCTATTATTCTCACGGTTCTTCAAAAACCATTTTCACGTCAGCATTCACAAAAACAATCTCCTTATCAGTATTGTTTACATAAGACCAAATCCATAATACACAATATGAATCCACTTACCATTAGCTTCAGATTTCCAACAGCAAAAGAGAAAACTAGTTCCTTAATAGTTGTACTAAGAAAAACACTCATTTTCTTCAAAACGCACAAGAATACTCAAGTCGTATTCACCCATATAATGACTGTTCAACCAGACATACAAAAAAAAATCATCTCATCCTCTTATTTTCACAAGGATGCGTAGAACTCAAAATTGTTACATGCACAGCTAAAGTATTCATAAGTACAAAATCATAAAATAAAGAACGAATCCCCAATACTGTCGAAACAAATCCACTATAGCAAGGGCAGTATATTCCATTCACCTCATTATGCAAAAGAATTACCCAAACCGCATACATCAAAAAGAAAATGACTCAACCAAAATCATTCAACATAACAGCCAAATCAAATAACCAAAACCCCCATCATAAGAGCAGGGTTGTTTTAATGAGACGATTAAACAAAAGCAAATGGTTTAAGGAGAAGGGCTTAACATGCCTGTTAATTTTTCTTGTGGCTCGAAGAAAACCGCGCCCACAGGAGCTATTTTCTCCACGGCGACAGCAGTAAAGCTTTCCAAACAGTCCCCTAACTTCCACAGGCTCCAAAAATAGCCTAGCTTCTCCAAGAACAGAGATAATAACCAAAAATAACAGCAGGTTCGACAGAACCATGGAAGAACAAAATGCAGAGCAACTAAAAACCCGAATGCACACAGCAACAAACAAATTTCCTTTTTCCTCTATCCTCTTTCCAAGGCGAGCTGGTCGCTAAGACCAAGACCATTGAATGCATTGAATGCATTCCTTTTTCCTTTTTCCTCACGCCACCGCCGACTCAAGTTGGCGAGTTTCTAATTTCAAATTTTGCATGCAATCATAGTTTAGCCTACATAGCTAGTTGGATGCCTCCAACTTTTCCATGTTCCCGCCAAACTTGGCGCTGCAACCTGTAAGGACATTCATTTATTGTCCTAATAAATTTCCTACCTTCCCCCCTTATCCTTTCCATCACATGGGTCTATGCGTCCCCTTCCTTAGGTTAGGATTAGTTTAGGATTTTAATAGTCCATATCTAGGTCATTCGCCTAGTTCATAGGTTAATGGAATTTATATCTATTTTCTCCCTTATGAAATCTAAAATCCATATAGGATAGTAGTTAGGGTATAAGATAAAACTTAGGGGTAGGTTAGGGTTTAATCCCCTAATATTTAATTAACTAGTTTCCATATCAAGTCTTTCCGCATGACAGTCATATTCAACATTAAGCAGGACATTTCAGTCCTAAGTTCCACATACCTGTGCCACTTGCATCCAAGCCTTTATCACCTTACCTAGTCTAGTGTTACAACGGTGTGCATTTCGAGAATCGAACCTTTTTCATTGGCATCTACGTACCAGATATTCATACCAGAAATCAAGTGCTGCAACATTTATATCAACCTTCAATCTGGTTTAAAAGTAAATCGACAAACGATCATAAGAAGGCCACAACATACCTTGGATCAATGGAATTGATTCAAGGTGTGCTGTCAATCAGCGAATAGAGTTCATCAAGCATACGACAAGTCTGTTGTCTCATTAGCAATCACACAAGCAATAATAACTTCTGTCCCAAGTATCAAGTTACAGCAAACAAGGGTCCAGATTAGCAACACATTCCTTTAAGATCAAAAGATGTGTCTTAACATATTTATCTTCATTTCAGCAGTTACAACATTATGAAAAGTAATTACCATGATAACTTACAAAAATCAAGGCGTTACACACACACATTTCGCACACGCACACAAACACGCACATCTCACCTACACACACACAATGCACATGCACAGAAAGCATATTTTACATATACATGCACCACACACAATACAAGCACAACACTTCCACGCACACACATTAGAACACGTTGACATGCACATACACATAAAAATCGCATGGACAAACATTATGCGCACATACAGCACACGCACACACACATACACGATGCACACAGCACTGCACACACAACATGCTACGCACAGGTTAGCACACGAACACATGCACATGCACTCACATCGCACACAGTTACATTCCACCACACGTTTCACATGCACACACCCATTTGTTGCACAGCATGGTCATTTCACTAATGAACACATAACACACGCACACGTACATGCACTTTCACACTAACACGTACACGCACATACACACACATTACAGCTGCACACGCACACTTACATCCTTTCACATGCATTCATACTTACACATGAACATGCACACAAACACAACGTGACATGCACACGCACACGCACACGCACATGCACAAGCACAGGGCAGTATGCACATGCACAATACACATTTCTTCATAGATCAAGAAATGCAAACACAACGCATGCACACGCACAAGCACAAGCATTACATTCAAACACACACAGCATTACGTAACATGCATAGCAGAAACACACGCACATGCACATGCACACTTTACACTTTATGCACATGCACACGCATATTGATAGTGTATACCAACATACACATACACTGCATACACTCAGCACACAACTGAATCACACACACAGTGCATAATAAGCACACGCACACGGAACACACATGCACTTTTGTCACAGCACACGCTTGCACGCATATGCACAACACATAACACGCACTCACATGCTGCACACGCATATAGGCACATTCACACAGACAGCACAGCATTGCACACACATGCACATGCACACGGACACACACACACTCACTTTCGTATTCACAACACGCATTCTAATCACACATACACTTTACAACACAAAGCTCAAACACAGGCATTTGCACATTTCCACACGCACATGACTATACCAACTTTCACGTGCACATGCACATACAATCGACACGAACAATTAGGCACAGATACACGAAAGCACAGACAATCACACACCTCAAGCACACACACACGCACATTGCACATCTCACATGCACACACTGTTTACAAACACACACACGAAGAAAGTCTTGCACACACATAGACAAGCACACACACAGCTACACAAAGGCAGACACAGACACACACAAAATACAACACGACTTCACATATCACACAATGCTATGGCACATGCACACAACAGCACATAGACACTTCACACACACAACGAACATTTTAGACGCACATGAAACATGCAAACACACTATCAGCACATAACAAGGTTACACGTACGACACTTACATGCATACGCACACGCACACGTTTGTTACACGTCCAACACATGCACACACACACGCACACGCACACACATGACGCACATAGCACACGCTAATGCACACACACACGCACACACAGGCACATACACACAGTCACAGGCACATTCACACAGATAAACACACACACATGCACATTCGCACAGAACACACGCCACACACATTGTTACATCACACACGCACATGCACACACACACACACACCATGCCAATCACATCGCAAGTCACATCGCACACGCACACACATACACGCACACACACACGTACACCTGCATAACATACACACATCGCAGAGGCACATGCATTCACAAAAACACACAGACACACACACATATTTCACATGCACATGCACATGCACAGCACGACACACACACGCACAGGCACAGCACACGCACACACACATGCACAAGCACATGCACACGACAGCATGTCACGCACATCACACACAGTGCTCATACGCACTAAGACGCACATCATACACGCACACGCAACACACACGCAACACGCACACGCACATGCACACATGCAGGTACGCAATCACAGCACATATGTCTACACATGGCTACAGACAGCAAACTGCACACGCACACGCACACGAGACATAACACACGTCACACAGCGACACACACACTCACTGCACAGCACACAAATGCACACACACACAAAGACACAGATTCACATGCACACATACATGCACACGCACATGCACACACACAGCACAAGCACACATACACACGCACACACACGCTACAACGCACACACACACACATGCACACACACAGAGCACACGTACATGCACATGACACGCATTACACACACAGCACATGCAAGCACACGCACAAGCACAAGCACACACACAGTGCACACGCACACGCACAAGCACACCTCACATGCACATGCACACGCACACACGCAGACACACGCACACACCTCACATGCACACTTATATGCACATTCACACACACACGAACACACACACGCACACACACACTGCACACACACATGCACATGCACACACACGCACACGCACACGCACACGCAGAGCACATGCACACACGCACATGCACACAACATGCACATGGAACAAGCACAAACATGCACACAATACATGCACACTTCACACGCATACACGCACGGGAACACACACACGCAATTGCATGCACATGCACATGTCACGCCACATTTTCCATTGCACACCACCACACAAAGTTGGTGCACACACACATGCACACACACACACACAAGCTACATTCCACACGCACATGCAGATGCCAAACACACAGCAGCATCCGCACATGCACAAACCACACATTCCAAGTGCACATCGCTTAGGCCCACTCTTACAATGCACATGCACACGTACACGCTCCCATGACTCACACACTTCAAGTTCACACCCACGCACTTAGCACATGCACACGATACACACAGAAACAGGCATAGCTCACAGGGTATGCACATTAGTCACACATGCATAGCACAGGTGTACATGAACCCACAGCACATTCACAGCACACGCAGTTTAGGCACACATACATAGCAAATGTTTTGTAACAGGCAAAGGCACACACATGACACTACACATGTAACGAGTTCACACGTCAGGCACACACACAAGCATACACACACATGCACACGCACATGCACACGCACATGCACACGCACACGCACACCCTACACGCACATGCACACACAACGCTTTCGTTTGCACACAGCACACTCGCACACACACTTAGCACATGCTTAACGTCACACGCTTCATGACACATGCACATCACACAAATTCCATGCACACACACACACAACAGTGCACACTGGGATTGACACACACACTCATTCACGCACACTTGTATTTTCGTACGCACACGCACACATAGCACACGCACATCGCACAATGCACACGCATGGCACAGTCATGCACAAGCGCACATGCATACATCGCACAACACATGCACATAAACATCATGAAACACACACATGCACACGCACATGCACACAAGCACACGCACACGTCACACAACACATTTTGGCACACAACATCACAAGAGCAAACACGCACATGCACACGTACACGCACACCACAACACGCAAAGGAACATGTCACATGCACATGCACAGAAACACATTTACACACACATGCATTCTCTGCACGTGCAAAACACAAACATTCGGGCTCATAGACACATGCACACACACACGCACACACACGCACATGCACACGCACACGCACATGTACACACACACATGACACGCACACACACACACACACACACACACACACACACACACGCGCACCCGCACACGCACACGCACGCACACAACGCATGCACACGCACACATCACACGCACACGCATGCACACGCACACGCACATGCACACACACACACACACACACACACATGCACACGCACATGCATACGCACAATTACACAGGCACACGCACACATACACACGCACACACACACTTGGACACGTATACACACATGGACATGCACATGCACATGCACATGCCAAGACACATGCACATGCACACGCACACACACATTTACATGCAGACGCACACACCCATGCACACACGGATGCACCAGCACACACACATGCACAAGTACACGCATGTGCACACCCACACGCGCACACACACGCACACTCGCAAGCGCACACACACAAGTACAAGTAGACAAACATGCACACACACACACACACACACACACACACACACACACACACACACACACACTTACACACACGCACACACATGTACAAGTAGACAAACATGCAAACACACACACACACACGCACACGCACATGCACACATGCACATGGACACGCACACAAACACACACATATGGATAGCACAGTTGCACACGACACACGCACAGACAGACACACACACACACATGCACTTGGACACACACTCACACACACACATGCACATGCACACGCACACACACATGCCAAGAAACATGCACACGAACATGCACACAAATGCACACGCACTTGGACATGCACACACACACACATGCACATGCACATGCCAAGAAACATGCACACGAACACGCACACAAACACACACGCACTTGGACATGCACACACACATGCACATGAAACCAGACACGCATATGCACACGCACACGCACACACACACGCACATGCACATACACACACATGCACACACACACACACACACACGCACACACACATGCACACACAAATACACGCACACACACACGCACACATGGACACAGCACACACACACGCACATGCACACGCACATGCACACACACATGCACAACGCACACATGCACACACACATGCACACACACGCACACGCACATGCACACGCACACACACACACACACACACGCACATGCACACGCACATGCACACGTACACGCACACGCACAAGCACACGCACACACACAAGCACATGCACACGCACACTCACATGCACACAAACACACACCCACCCACATGAACATGCACACACACATACACATGCACACAAACACGCACATGCACATGCACATGCACACACACACGTACATGCACACGTGCACACACACGCACAAGCACAAGCACACGCACACACACATGGACACGCTCAAGCACACACACACTCACACGCACACAAACACACACCCACGCACATGCACATGCACACGCACACGGAAACACACATGCACATGCATACACATGCGGACACGCACGTAGACACGCACAAACACACGCACATGCACAAACACACACACACGCACATGCATAGAAAATTACACATGAACATGCACAGATGGACAAAATCACACACGCACTTGGTGTAACACCTTGATTTTTGTAAGTTATCATGGTGATTACTTTTCATAATGTTGTAACTGCAGAAATGAAGATAAACATGTTAAAATATATCTTTGATCTTAAAGGAATGTGTTGTTAATATGGACCCTTGTTTGCTGTAATTTGTTACTTGGGACAGAAGTTATTATTTCTTGTGTGATTGCTAATGAGACAACAAATTTGTCGTATGCTTTATAAACTCTATTCACTGATTGAAAGCACACCTTGAATCAATTTCATTGATCCAAGGTATGTTGTGACCTTCTTGTGATCGCTTTGTCGATTTACTTTTAAACCAGACTGAAGGTTGATATAAATGTTGTAGCACTTGATTTCAGGTATAAATATTTGGTACGTAGATGCCAATGAAAAAGGTTCGATTCTCGAACCGCACACCATTGTAATGCTAGACCACGTAAGGTGATAAAGGCTTGGATGCGGGTGGCTCAGGTATGTGGAACATGGGATGAAACATCCTGCATAGTGTTGAATATGAATGTCAGTTGGAAGGACTTGATTGAAAACTAATTAATTAAATAATAGGGGATTAAACCCTAACCTACCCCTAAGTTTTATCTAATATCCTAACTACTATCCTATATGGATTTTAGATTTTATAAGGGTGAAAATATATATAAATCCTACTAACCTATGAACTAGGCGAATGACCTAGATATGGACTATTAAAATCCTAAACTAATCCTAACCTAAGGAAGGCGACGCATAGACCCATGTGGATGGAAAGGATAAGGAGGGAAGGTTGGAAATTAATTAGGACAATGAATTGCATCCTTACTAGTTACAGCGCCAAGTTTTGCGGGAACATAGGGAAAGTTGGAAGCATCTAGCTAGTTGTGAAACTAAACCATGATTGCATGCAAAAATTTGAAATTAGTAACTCACCAACTTGAGTCGACGGTTGCGTGAGGAAAAAGGAAAAAAGGAATGCATTCAATGCATTAATTGTCTTAGTCTTAGTGACCAGCTCACCTTGGAAAGAGGATTGTGAGGGAAGTTTGTTTGTTGCTGTGCGCATTTGGATTTTAGTTGCTCTGCATTTTGTTCCTCCATGGTTCTGTCGAACCTGCTGTAATTTTTGGTTATTGATTCTATCTTGGGAGAAGCCGAGGGCTATTTTTAAGCCTGTGGAAGTAGGTGACTTTTTAGAAAGCTTTACTACTGTCGCCCTGGAGAAGAATAGCTCCTGTGGGCGTGGTTTTCTTCAAGCTTCAAGAAAAATTACAGGCATGTTAAGCCGTTCTCCTTAAACCATTTTCTTTTGCTTAATCATCTCATTAAAACAACCCTGCTCTTATGAAGGGGCGGTTTTGGTATTCGATTTTGCTGTTATGTTGAAGTAATTTTGGGTTGAGTCATTTTCTTTGCTGTATGCGACTTGAGTATTTCTTTGCAAAATGGGTAAATGAAATGAATCTGTTCTTGTTGTATGAGTCTGCATTGATAGTATTGTGTAATCGTTTCTATTACCCATTATGGATTCGAGTTGGTGAATGTACCAATGATGTGAGTATTGTTTTCTGAGTTCTGTGCATTCTTGTAAAAATGGAAGGATAAAAGGATTCGATATTACCTCTGGTTTGAGCTGTCATTATAAAACGAACACGACTTGGGTATTCTTGTTGCATTTTGAAGAAAATGAGTGTTTCTTTACTAAAATTATTAAGGAAACGAGTTTTCTCTTTCTACTATTTTAAATTCTAAAAGTAATGGTAATTGGGTTTCATTGTGCATTATGGGTTCGGTTTGATGGAAGTGAAAGTGATATGTAGATTATTTTTTGAGTTCTGTGCGTGAATGGTTTTTTAAAAAAAAACGTGAGAATGCTTGATGGAACTATGCGTGAGTTATTTTCTCTGGTTGTATTACAATGCATAGAATACAAATTCTTTGGAACAGTGGGCTTGTTTCATCGTTTTACTCTTACGTAATTTAAAATGATTAAATGCCTCTGTATTTGGTTTGAAATTAGTGAAAGAATTTGTTTTAGGAACTATTTACCTAATTATAGAACTGGGTATCTGGGTATCTACCGGATGGAATAGAGTTTACTATTTCAGTCTCTTTTAGACTCGATGATGAAATTATATGTATATATATATATATATGTGTGTGTGTGTGTGTATATATTCAAACTGCATTCTAAACTTCTTTGTTGTTTCATTAAAACTGAACTGAAGTTGAATTCTTACTTTAATGTTTGAAAAACGATTCTTTTTATTATTATGCTAAGAATTATGATTTTGTAACTAGCTGTACATTCTTGCTTGTTCAGACCTAGCTAGAAATGTTCGTTTGGGGAAATAACTATTGGAAAGGATTTTAATTGGAAGATTATGTTGTTATATATATATATATATATATATATATATATATATTGTATATTGTGGAATCAAATGCCAATGAGCTATGATATGCTTCCTTGAATGGTGATTAGTAAGTTCTAACTACTGAAATATAATGTTAAAAGAAGTTATCCTATGGGTGTAGATCGGCCCTAATTAGTTGATAATCAGCTAAGCAATGAGAAGGGATGATATGAAACTTCTTCTTTTCGTTCGATTATGGGTTTAAATGTTCTTTCTTTTGACTGTTTTCACTTCTTGTATAAGTTATTTATTACAGTTATGATGAAAAGGAAGAGAATATTGGATGGATAATTTGAAGTAATGATTATTTCTTCTCTTATACGGTTGAGATTCTATATTTGATATTGAAGGAATTTCTTACTGCCTTAGGCGTAAGCATCAACAATTAATTGTTGTTTTCCTTCTTTTCTAAATTAAAAGAAGTATTATGTTGTTGATGAATTTGAGAAAGGACACCAGTATTTTCATGGTGAATGACTACTTTTCTCTTCTGCATTTGATTGTTTGAAATTGGATGAGTAGTATGAAAGGAAGGTAGTTCTGTTGGAATTCTTATTTGAAATATATCTCTTGAAATTTCAACTATTAAAAAAAAAAGGAATAGAACTAACAACAAATACATTAGAAACAACATTATATACACATTTGTATTAGTTCATACAGATGTTTTAATCTGGAACTACTTAGAGGAAATTACTTTTGTAGTAATTATTTGGGAGAAAGTTAGTAATCTTTTTGTTTGATTGGGATGGTAATTAGATGATTGAGTTGCTATGTTGGTCATCCTTTTTGATACTTAATTCTTTAATGATGTTCATATTAATGTTTCATAAAAGCAGGGTTCTTTTATTGAGACAGTTAATTAAAAGCACTTCATTTTAATGACAAGTGCTTAATATGCTCAGTTCAATGAACTGACCCGTGCAAGTAATTTTGCAGATGGAACTTGAGTATAAACGAAGACATGGTTGTTTTCTGATACTTCTTTTAAGTGACCAAAGATGGATTGTAATTGATAACTATTATTCCTCCACGAGGAAATGAAAAGGAAGAAGTTACATTCTTCCATCTTTATGAGTTGTAATGTTGTTTAATATAAACAAAGTCCAGTCATTTGGACTGGCAAATGTATAGATTGTAAATCCGATGGATGAATACAAGTACGAGTGTGATATTTTTAATGACTGTATCAGTTTAATAGTGTTGAATAAGTTTGAGAATATAACATTATTCCTTGATTTGGAATTATTCAAATGTTAATGGATGGATTTAAAAGGGAATAACATCTATTCTTTACCTAAATGCAACTTTTACGTTGAAATGTGCAATTAGTTCATACTTGGGTTAAGATGAATTTTAAATTGACATCAAAAAGGATTTAGGTAAACATGATCTCTTAATTGAAAGGTATTCGGGATTAGCTTGAAAGCTAAGGAATATCAAATAACTTAGGAGCAGCCGAACCTTATATTCGGACTCCATTAATAGCCTTGAATGTTTAAAATTGAGAAAATAAGGATATGGGAAAACATATCTATTGTTAACAGACCTTAACTATGTAATGTTAAGGAGGATAAATAAATAAATTCATTTAAAATTTGACCTCGTTTAAATGATGTCTAATAAAATGGAATTCTGAATTTGTTTACAGTTGTGAAAAAACTTGGTTAAGTTTAATAGGTTAAACTTATTAAGTTTATCGATAATGCGCTGATTAGTCCAAAGATTAAGAAAGGAACCAAGCAGAGAAAATGCTACCCTTTGGTATGAAGGAGGAGATGCATAGTAAGCTAGAAGACAGATTAAGTCTCTCTTAGCTACATACAACTGTAACAAGAACGAGGATAAAGGATCAGCATGGCTGCTAAAAGTTGATCTTAAATATTAAGATCATAACCAAATCACACTTGAGCTGGATGTGTACTCTTGATGGGAGGATTCTGTAGGACATTGACATACGCCAACTACAATATGGTGTTTTCATGAAGGCGGGGCCTTCATGACGACACAATGTTATAGCTGACATATTACAATGCCCTCCCGAATTAAACCATCAAGTTTACATAAGCTGGATACTAAGTTCTTGGCTGGGGAATAGGAATGTGATCACGTATACGGAGTGACTCCGGAGGACTAAAGGTAACTAGACACACGGAGTCATTAGGGGACGACACCGTATGTCTGCGTATCTTTAGTTACCATGAGTAACTTCCTATACTCGTTCATATTGCTAGTTGGGGTTAGAGCTTGACCTTAAATGGAAGGACTGGTAGAGGCCAGGAAAGACCATTCTAGATAACAGACGAAGTGAGGTGAAGGACGTATTCCATTGGTGTGTATCACATCCAGGAATATGATCATGCAAAGCATGTGAAAATCTTTGGCCAAAGTATCGCAAGTGCTGGTTGCGTTGTCCTAATCACCTAGTTTAAGATGCAGGATGTCAGATGAATATCAGTAACAGATGTTCAGATAGGCTTCTTAAATGGATCACTCGATAACCGGAAACGGTAAGAGAACCTTGTATATTCATTTTACTATGCATGAATTAACATGAAGGATCGGTAAGTCGCCGAGTCATGAAATGAGAGATCGTTGAAACTCCGAGCCATAAAATGGGAGATCGGTAGTTCTACGAGTCATTTACAATAGCATATGGTATCTGTTATATGATTAAATGGCACTGAATGTTTGTTCCATATTGCAAATATGTCAACAAAGAACATTAGTTTTAAAAGGAAATTGTGTGATCCAAACTGCATCAATTGGACATAGAACAATTATTAAAACTTGAACGTGTGTTTGAATTATATAATTCATAACAGGGAG
>CM034153.1:394151506-394171506 GCA_019776745.2 Taxus chinensis
ATGCTATTTTTAATGTATTTTGGTTAATGGGGAATGGCTCCCACATTTTGTGACGTTTTCTCTCTCCTGGGCTCGACCCATGTACTGTAAAAGCTAGATTTGGCTCATTTTTCAAAGAATGGAACACCTTTTTACACAGCAAGCTTCTGTTTGTCACCTTAAGCAAGTAATTTTGGAAGGATGAGACCTTCCAGGGATTGCTAATAGGTCTTTCTGCCTCTTTGGTGTTGGAATACAAGGATTTTGATGTTGAAAATCACAATGTAAGCTCTGTGAATGCTTTCAGTCCTTTGCATGTGTTGTTTGCTTCATTTTAGACCTTTGATTATAGTTATCAACCTGTGCATGATGTTTTATGTTACAATTTCTAATTTGTGTCAATTTGCATGAGCAAAAAATGTTCACCACTCCTTTGGTGTATCACCCTTATTAGTTTAGTTTCAATTTTTGCATCTCTTATCCCTGTCTCCTTGTAATCTAGGATAAAATTAGGATCTGAACCTCTGTAGTTGTGTAAATAATAGATCTAATCAAAGGAGTTTGAGGAACCAGCCCTCTAATCTAGAGATTCCTCTCTCATTTTTACAACTCCCACACTTGGAGAGAGGTTTCAATATTGTGCAATCACACTGGATGCCTAAAACATCAATTTAGAAAACCTGATTTGCATCCAGGGTGCTGCTGATTTGCAACAATGGTTTTGGAACGCCGGGTGGGACCTTAGAGGTCTTCCACTTCATCTTTTACAGGTTGGTGTGTTCTTGTGAAGATTTCAGCCTTTGGAGGCACTTGCAAACACATCTGGCGACTCCATCTGATCAACAACCCATTTCTAAAGTTGCAGACCTGTTTTTCATCTATTTCCATCCATTCCATTATTCTTTCCATCTCTTTCATTCTTTTCCATTCCACGAAGTTGTGCAATCATGACTTCATTTCCCTCATAGAACTCACATTTACAACAGCAGTAATGTTTCCCACCTCCAACATGTTTTTTAAATCCTCTAAATCAGCATTTTGAACAAATTCAAAATCAGCATACATACCCATATGAGCAGCAATGCCAAAACTAGTTTGGCTATGGAGCTTTCCAAGAGCAAGGGTGTGCATACAATGAAGACAATCAAATGCAAGATGTTGGTCTGTTGGAGAAAATCCAAAAGATGGAGGTAAACATGGTGCAATCCAGGGCTCAAGCACAAATGAAAGCATTTAGAATCGGTTGTGGAGCACCCTGTTCCGTGGGTGGGACCTTTCCCAAGGCATTACAGCCCTCAAGAGAAGCTTGACTTTCATGATTGCAACGCTGCCATTGCTTGCAAAGTGGATTGAAGGAATAGAGGTGTATGAGAGGAGTATTCAGCAACCTTGTCAACGGGTAAGCACACCGTCTCATGCCTTTTCTTTTCCTCTTTCCCAATCTATTTTATCTCAACAGTGTCAAGTTTTAAACTCTCCATCTGCTGTCCCAAGTGTTGAATCAATTTCTCCACCCCCTAGTCTTCCACCTCATCTCAATTATTCTATCCTTTTCCCTTCCAAACAGTCATCCCCTCCACAAGAGCTAAATGAAACATCCTCTCCTCCAAAGAAACAAGAGGTTTTACCTCTTCCACCACCACAAAAAATTACAAAAATCAGTCATGAAGGACAGCAAAAAGAGAAGCCAAACAAGGATGAAGAAATTCAAATTTTGAAGAGTTGGGCTCTTAAATTTGGGATGAAGAAGATCCCTTTGCTGATGAAACCTTCAGAAGAGGTTAGAGTTAAAGAACAACATGGTGGTCAGGACTGATTATTGTTGTAGCAAAAGAAGAGCAAAAGAGGAGTTGCAGATCAGCAATCAATTTGTTCAGAATATAGTGTCCATGTTGGCACCCTATTTGAAGGAAATGCTGATCCAATTCAAATTGCAAAAATTAGTCATGCGGGACAGCAAGAGGAAGGAGAAGATGCTCCAAATCCAAAAGAAGAGGAGCACATTCCAGCTATGAGGGAGAAAAGTGCAGATCTAAAGGCTTTGAGCACAAAGCAGGTTATAGAAGAACCTTCAGTTCTTCTCTCTACTTCATCTCTCTCAAGTTCTAGTACTGAAGAAGAGTTTGATCCCTCAAACTCAATGCTGGAGGATGAAAGAAACCATGGTGATCAAGTTATAGATCAAGAGAATGCCATGGGAGAGGTTGAACATTTTCAGCAGGATAGCAATGAGGTAGTTTACCTGTCTGATTTGGAGGACTGTTTTGATGAAGAAAGAACCGGTTGAGTTTCCACCATTCTCTCTTTCATCATCCATCTTCCAAACACAAGAGCCTGCTATCATGGAGGAGAGTATTCATTTGCAGCAATCCTGCATCTTATAGAAGCTCTTTGGAACCAAGATTGGAATATTTTAATCTTTCATGTCTTTCATTGGAGTAAGAGAAAGGGCATAAGGGTTCTACCATTGCTTCCACACCATCCATTCAAGGTCTACAAGAGAAATCCATTCTTGGAATTGAAAATCAGAATTATGGGCATACTCAATGGATTAGACCTTGCCCAATTAGGTATTTGGCTTCATTGGAGCCAAAGGAGAAGCCACAACCAGTCATGCTTGCTTCTAAGCATGAGGATGAGCTGCAAAGTTCCAAGGATCAGCTGTCATACCTCTCCAATCCAAATGCAGAGCAACTAAAAGAGGTATTGGATTTGTTTTTAGTTGACACCTTGCTAATTTGGGTAGAAGACCAGCTTCTTGTTGATTTTCCACTCATCTAATCAGCCATACTCATCTCTAAATCATTTACATGGCTGCCAATTTTGAAGAAAGGAAGCTATTTTGCACAACCAGTTGTTGGGTTCATTTAGCTCACCTTTTCTTCCAGTTAGAGTAGAGTAGGTAGGTTTGCTTTCAGTAGAAGAAGTGCTTGTGCACACTCTACATGTTCCATTTGGAGCATGTATGATTTTCAGTTTGTACATAGTTTTGGTGCTGCTGGTTTCGCTCTTGCACAGTTCGTTTTGATGGCATTTTGGTGGGAACAACTCCATGTCCAATGGGATTCAAGCAGTTCAAAGGGAAGTTTTTAAAGTTTAGATCAGTTTTCAGGCTACTACTCATGACTCCATGCCTAATGGATTGCTTCAGGCTACTGATCATTCATCCAGCAGGTAGATGACCCCTCTGAATCACCAAAATTGTTATCCAAATGTGCCCCCTGCTCATTTTGTGGCTAACTCCTTTACATCTTTCCTTCTCTTGTGCCTCAGTCAGAATATTTTATTTTCTAAGAACTCAAAACCTTTTGGAAATGGCACCATTGGATAGAGATCTTTCTCATCTTTCCAGAAAGGTAAATTTTTCCTCCTAACTCCACGTATTTTTCAAGTTATGGCTCAGCGGAGTTTTGGTGGGAAATTTTTCCCTAGAAGGCCCGCAGCCAATCAGGAGCTGCCACGTATCCAAGGGTGAAAAAACACCAAGCGACCCAAGGGAAAAAATGGTCAGGAAGGGCCCATGCCCAATCAGAATGTGCCATGTGGCACCTGGAGTGGCAGAGCGTGGGGAAAATTTGAAAAATGTTCCAAAGACCAAATGAGTAAAAATTCAAACTTTTTGCCCATCGATCCGATTTTGGCCTGTTTTTACCCTAAAACTTTAAATCACCATAACTTTCGATCCAGAGCTCATATTTTCACGTTCTTTATATCAATGGAAAGATGGTGAAATTCTCTATAATATTCCATGGTCAATTTTGAATTTTGGTTCATTTTGGAGGGAGAAAATAAAAAAACTATTCTGGTACACGCCCATGGATAGAATTGACATTTCAACAACCAATTTTAATGCAAAATGGGTCGCATTCTTCTCCAACATGGTCAAAAATTTCAGGGCATGTGTTTGTAAGGAACTCCATGCTATTTTTAATGCATTTTGGTCAATGGGGAATGGCTCCCATGTTTTTTCACGTTTTCTCTTTCCTGGGCTCGACCCATGCACTGTAAAAGCCAGATTTGGCTCATTTTTCAAAGTGTGGAACACCTTTTACACAGCAAGCTTCTATTTTCACCTTAAGCAAGTGATTTCGGAAGGATCAGAACTTCCAGGGATTGTAACAGGTCTTTCTGCCTCTTTAGTGTTGGAATACAAGGATTTTGATGTTGAAAATCACAATGCAGGCTCTGTGAATGCTTTTAGTCCTTTGCATGTGTTGTTTGCTTCATTTCAGACCTTTGATTATAGTTATCAACCTGTGTATGATGTTTTATGTTAAAATTTCTAATTTGTGTCAATTTTCATGAGCAAAAAATGTTCACCACTCCTTTGGTGTATCACCCTTATTAGTTTAGTTTCAATTTTTACATCTCTTATCCCTGTCTCCTTGCAATCTAGGATAAAATTAGGATTTGAACCTCTGCAGTTGTGCAAATAATAGACCTAATCAGAGGAGTTTGAGGAACCAACCTCTAATTGGAGATTCCTCTCTCATTTTTATAAGTCCCACACTTGGAGAGAGGTTTCAATGTTGTGCAATCACACTGGATGCCTAAAACATCAATTTAGAAACCTGATTTGCATCCAGAGGTGCTGCTGATTTGCAACAACAGGCCCCGCCTTCACGAAGACACCATATTGTAGCTAGCATATTTCAATGTCCTATGGAATCCTCTCATCGAGGGTACACATCCAGCTTTATTGTGATTTGGTTATAATCTTAGTATTTAAGATCAACTTTCAGCAGCCATGCTGATCCTTTATCCTTGTTCTGGTTACAGTTGTATGTAGCTAAGAGAGACTTAATCCATCTTCTGGGTTAATACGCATCTCCTCCTTCATACCAAAGGGTTGCATATTCACTTCTTGGTTCTTGTTGTGACAAATCAGCAGCACCCCTGGATGCAAATCAGGTTTCTAATTTGATTCTAGAGCATCTAGTATGATTGCACAACATGGAAACCTCTCTCCAAGTGTGGGACTTGTGAAAATGAGAGAGGAATCTCTAGATTAGAGGTTGGTTCCTTAAAATCCTCTGATTTATATCTATATTTTGCACAACTACAGATGTTCTAATCCTAATTCTACCCTAGATTGGAAGGAGACAGGGATAAAAATACAAAAATGAAACTAAACTAAAGATGGTGATGCACCAAAAGGAGTGGTGAAACATTTCTTACCATATAAATAGACACAAATTCATGAAATGCAACAAGGGAAAACATACACAAGCTGATAGATGTAATTAGAGGTCTTGAAATGAAGTAAAACAATACAAACAGAGGACTGAAAGCATTCACAGAGTTTGCACTATCAATTTCATGAAAAAATCTCTTGCATTCCACCATCAAAGAGGTATAAACCTGTTACAAACTGTGAAAAAGGTCTGATTCTTACAACTATAACTTGCTGGAGGTGAAAGAAGAATTTTTCAATGCCAAAAAGTGTTCAACCCTCAAGAAATGAGCCAAATTTGGCTTTTACAATGCATGGGTCGAGCCCAGGAGAGAGAAAACGTAAAAAACATGGGAGCCCATTCCTCATTGATGGAAAATGCATTAAAACAACATGGAGGGACCTTACAAACCCATACCCTGTCATTTTTTACCATTGCTGGAGAAGAATGCTACCCATTTTGTATTAAATTTGGTTGTTGAAATGTCATTTCTGGCCATGGACACATACCAGAACCATTTTTGAATTTTATCTCTCCAAAATGAACCAAAATTAGAAATTGACCATGGAATCATGTAGAGAATTTTAACATATTTCCAATGATATAAAGAACATGAAAATCCAAGCTCTGGATCAAAAGATATGATCGTTTGAAGATTTAGGACAAAAATGGCCCAAAAACGGATCGGTGGGAAATTTTTTCAAATTTTACCTCTTTTTTGTCTTTGGAAAAAATTTCAAAAATTCCCTGCACTCCGCTGGTCAGATGTCACATGGAAAGCTCTGATTCGTTCTAGAATTCTCTCTCCTTCACCTCCCGCGGGTTTTCCTTTGAAATTTTGACATTTTTAGACTTTGGAAAAAATTTCATTTTTCCCTCGCGCCCCGCCTGGCCGGGACACGTGTCGGATTTTGAATGGCTGATAGGGGGTGCGGGCCCTTCTTTCACTTTTTAGTTTTCGCCGAAAACTTTTGCAAAATTTTCAAAAACTACCCTGAGCTCCGAATCTACCTTCCCCTTAGGACACGTGTCCTAATTTTACTCGCTGTGGGCTCTCCGTTCCATTCTTCTACTTTGGAAAATTTGGCAAATACTTAGCAAATTTTTTCATTCTGCCCCCCCCCTTATGACACGTGTCACAACCTGATTGGTCCGCGGGCCCCGTGGGAAAAAATTTCCATTTGAACCTTCGACCAAAATACTTGGAAAAAATTCAAATTTTCCTCCAACCCTCGAACTCTTCTGCCACGTGGCAGCTTCCTATTGGCTGCGGGCCTCAAATGGGAAAATTTCCCACAAAAACTCTGCCGAGCCATAACTTGAAAAATATAAGGAGTTAGGAGGCAAACTTTACCTTTCTGGAAAGCTGAGAGAGAGCTCTATCTGATGATGCTATTTCCAGAAAGCCTTGAGTGCCTGAAAATAAAAAATGTAGACTGAGGCACAAGAGAGGTAAGAACACAAGGACTTAGCCACAAAAATGAGTTGGGGCACCATTTTGGATGACAATTTTGGCGACTCAGAGGGGTCATCTACCTGCTAGATGAAAATACCAGTTGCTTGAAGCAGTCCATTGGGCATGGAGTCATCAAATATTCTATTTAGAACCTCAACTAACTTAGAATGTGCAAGGAGGAAGATGGAATATCACCTGATGGAAGCAAGGACTGCAAAACATATCCATGGACAGCAAGTTGTGCCAAAGCACTTAGGGAAAACAAAACAAACCTACAGCAAAACAATGTGCACAAGCACTTGGAGGAATGAAAATCTAATCTAATATTTACAAGGTGGTAAATTTCCCTCTAGAAATAATGCTTGAGATAGATTCCATTGACTGGAATCTGTAGTTCTTCACCATCCAATGAGGCCAATTGGAAAGCATTGATGTTCTTGCACTTCGTGACCATGTATGGGCCACTCCAAATGGCATCAAATTTTGAATGCCTTCCCGGTTTTTCTCTATCCACATCCCATTTCAACACTAGATCTCCAACCTGAAAAGATCTATCCTTGGCCTTCATATCAAAGGTCTTTTTGATTAAAGCTTGGTCCTTTTCCATTACTTGGGATGCCTGATTTCTGACCTCCTGTAGCTCCATCAACTCTGCATATCTCACCTCCATGGGCTCAAACTCTAGAAAATCTAATTGCTTCATGAGTTCCAATGTTGGCAACTCAAGTGACATGGGCAAGATTACCTCTCTTCCATAGACAAGTTTGAATGGAGAGTTACCTGTGGATCTCTTGGGAGTTATCCTATCAACCCATAAGGCTGATTTCAGTTTGGTATACCAAGACCTCAGATTCTCATCAAGAGTCCTCCTAATGATCCTTAACAAGTTATTGTTTGTAGACTCGGCCTGGCCATTACCTTGAGGGTAATAGTTTGATGAAGTGCTTAGGTAGATCCCGTTCTTGACAGCCCACTCAGTCACCTTGGATCCAATGAATGCCAATGCATTATATGAGATTATTGTAGCAGGTATATCAAATCTAGTTGCTATCCCCTCATAAAAGTCTAAGATGCTAGACTCATTTGCTTCTTTGAGTGCTACTGCTTCAGTCCATTTGGTGAAGTAGTCTGTGGCTGTCAAAATCCATTTGTGCCCTTGACTTGAATTGGGATTAATGACTCCAATGAAGTCCAAACCCCATTGCATGAATGGCTGGTCAACTGAGATTGGATGCAATGGAAGGGAAACAAGTCTCTCTTTTCCTATGAAGAATGCACAATTCTTACACCTCTTAATCCATGTATAGCAATCACTGAAAATTTTAGGCCAATAATAACCAGCCTTCATGATTTTTAGAGCTGTCACTCTTGGTGCAAAATGACCACCAGCTGGTCCACCATGGAATTCTTCCAACACCCTGTGAATTTGATTTGTGCTAATACATCTCAGCAGCACTCCATTCACATCTTTCTTGAACAAATCTCCATCAACAATGGCATGTGGGACAACCTACAATCTGAAGTGTCTTCTTTGGGTCTTGTTCATCTCCGGAGGGCATAGGCCTATGCTTAGGAAGTGCATTATACCTTGGGTCCAGAAGGGAGTGGGAGCAGCATTGTTTTCTTCTTGAGTGCCACATGGCTCATGGCTGTCTTGAACTGTCAAAACAACCTCTCCTTCATTACATGCTTCTTTTTGCTTCCCCAAAACCAGTTGCTCACACAATCCTTTTCCTCTTACCAGCTTGGTGATTTTGATCTCAATGTCATACTCCATGACACGGGTGATCAACCTGCCCTTTTCTCATACAAATCTTTGTTGAGGAGGAAGTCCTTAACCCTAACATGTGAGACCAGCAACTGGACCTTGTTGTTTGAGACTAATGCTTGAATTTCTTCAAGCTTCTGATTACTGCCAACACATGCTTCTCAATAAAAGAATACCTCACCTCATAGTCATCTAGGCTCTGGTTGAAGAAAGCAATTGGCTGCTCATCGTTATCTTTGTTTTGCTGTACCAAAATGGTAGAAATAGTGTCATTACCTCCAAATGCATAGAGGATGAAATCCTTGGAGAAGTACGAGTTGATGAGAGTTGGTGCTTGAGAGATGGCTTCTTTGATTGCTTCAAAACTCTGCTTGCCTTCTGCTATCCACTTGAAAGCCATGCTTTTCTTTAACATTTTGGTGATAGGTTTGACAAGGGCTGCAAAATCTGGGACAAACCTCCGAACAAAGTTTATCCTCCCCAACAAACTCTGAAGGAATTTTTTGTGGCTTGGCAATGGTAGTGCTCTTATGGCTTCAACTCTCTCTAGATCAATTGCTAATCCTTCTTTGGAGACAATATGGCCAAGGAGCTTTCCTTCATGTGTAAGAAAGATACACTTCTTAGGATTCAAAGACAATCCAAATTTCCTACACCTCGTGAAAACTTGTCTCAAATGAGAGAGGTGGTTTGTTGCATTTTTAGAAAAAACAGTGATATCATCAAGGTAAATTAGCACCACGTTGTTAATCAAACCTTTGAACGCCATGTCCATTGCTCTTTGGAAGGTAGCACCAGCGTTGGACAGCCCAAATGGCATCTTCCTATATGTAAAAGTCCCCCATTTGGTTGTAAAGGCTGTCTTGAACTGGTCTTCTTCCTTCACCATAATCTGATTGTAGCTGAAGTAGCCATCAAGTAGTGAAAACCTCTCGAAGCCAGCCACAACTTGCAAGATTTGCTCCATGGAAGGGAGTGGGTAATGGTCCTTGAGAGATGCTCTATTTAAGTCTCTGAAATCAACACACAATCTGATCTCTCCACTCTTCTTTCTGACTGGAACCAAGTTGGCAACCCAACTAGAATGCTTGATTGGGAATATGATTCTTGACTCAATCAGCTTGTCCAATTCTTTCCTCATGAGAGGCTCCATGTGTGGATTGACTGGTCTTTGTTTCTGCCTGACAGGCTTAGTATTTGGATCCAATTCAATGGTATGCTGAGCTAAGTTGGGATTGAAACCTTTCAAATCTTCATAGCTCCAAGCAAACACGTCAGGGAACTCTTGACACAGCTGTATGAACTCATACCTTTCTTGCTCAGTTGTCATCTTTCCAATTTGCAATGGTTTGTTCTCTTCCACCAAGATGGATACTGAATCTTCTCTCTTGACCTGAATGTTTGCTTTCTCTTTCCTAAACTGATCATTGGGATTAAAAATGGACTCCAAAGTGATAAGTCCCTTGGGCAGCTTGTTAGTTCTCAGCTGTACCACTTGGTCACCATACTGTTGTTCCAGTTTTTCTTGATTCTTAGCTGAGAACTCAGCTTCTTCTTACAAGAAATGGATGATTTGCTGGTCATTCTCAAATACTTGCCAACTGACATTGTTATCCGGCACTGAAGGCCTCATAATCATGTGGATGTTTGGCTGTACCTTGTCTTTTTGAATGCTTTTCACAATGTCAAAGGCTACCCCTACTGCTGCAAGCCTGTCAGCAGCTTGATTCTCTTTCCTAGGAATGGATTTGATGCCAAAACCCTCAAAATCTTCCATGAGGTCCCATACCCTATTCTTGTAGCACTTGAGTAGATCATTCTTGGCAGCATGCTGTCCCTTGACCTGATTTACAATCAATTCACTGTCACCAAAGACTTGCAAGTTCTTTATTTTCTTCTTGATTGCCCAATGCATCCCTTGCACCAAGGCTTCATATTTAGCAGTGTTATTGGAGCATGCAAACTGAAATCTAAAATTTGAATAGTACTTTACTCCTTGAGGTGAAACAAGCATAGCTCCACCTCCTGCACCTTGTCTACTCCTTGATCCATCAAAAACAGCTGCCATACCTCATTGTCATCCTTGTGGTTTGGCTTGGTGATGCTAGGAATAGGCTGATTTTCTTCATGTATACAATAGACCCCTAGCTCAGATTCTTCTACTTCTTGATAAGGATCAAAAGCATGTACCTTGTTTGCCCATTCATCAAGAGTTAGATCCGGGATGCTCCCAACCTTGGTGTTAGCTTCATCAGTGCTTGGGTGATCTTCTTGATCAAATGCTGAGCAATTGGCATTAATCTGACTTGGAGTGTAAGGCTCAATGTGGAAGTTTGCAATAGGTTCAGACCTGACTGTAGCTTTGGTTCCATACCTCTTTCTGAACAACATGTGTGACCAATCAGCAGACAAATATCCTCCAATCTTGGCTGTGAAGTCCCTTGACAAGCAAAGGGCAAAGAGTGGTGGAAGGTCTATGACTGATACATCTTGTAAAACAACAACATTTGGACATGCATGCAAGGTAAGACTCAAGTTTTTAATCACTCCAACTGTTGTTACTGCTGTCCCATCTAGCTGCACTACCCCTTTGGATATTGTTTCATACTGGAGCCCTAGCTGATCAGCTATTTGTTTAGGCATCACTGAGCTACTTGCCCCAGAGTCTATCATGCAATTGTGCACTAGCTGATTTCCAATGATTAATGAAACATAGAAAGGAGGGGGCTTCAACATTTTACCTTGCTGTCCTCCATGATTCCCCTCACGCTGGGCAGCATTTGTGAGCACTTTCTCTTGCATCTGAACTTGCTGATTTGAAGTTGGCTAGTCCTTCATGGCAGCTTGTAGCAAATCTCTTTGGCCTGGGATAGATAGGGATTCCCACATTGATATGTTGACATTTGTCTTCTTCATCTGATCGATGATACTGAATGGTGATGAAGGATCTCTTTGTTGTCCCTTTGTTTGCACATTCACTCCTTGCACGTGAGCAGCAACAACTGGTATTTGAGTTGGCCTAGGAGCTGTTCTTGGCTGCCCTTGTGCATTTACAACTGGATTTTGTTTTCCAACCACTTGTGGAACCATAGAAGGTCATGGATTGGCTGGAGCCAATGGCTGTTCTTCACCCAAATTCCTCCTTTTTGACCCTGTGTTGGCTGCAACACCTTGGGAAACTTCCTGATTCATGCCACAAAAATCCTCTGCTTGCCAATTTACCAACGTGGTGTCATTTGAGGCTGATTGCTGTTGGAATGTTTCTTGTTGTTGGTTGTTTCCTTGACTGCCCTCACCCTCCACACCAGTAGTTGTCACCATTAATGCTTGATTCAAAGCACCATTGAAGCACATGGATTGGTTATGAGGTTCATTGCATAGAAAACACCAGTCATACTCCTGAGCAATGTTGTTTTGTGTTGGCACCAATGCCTTAGAGGCAGATATGGCATTTGGATTGTAGGGCTGAAATGGTCTATTGGCAGGAGGCCTTGTTTGATTCATATTTGCAGCTAGATTAGGTGGTCTTTGTGGTTGGTATGGCTGCCTGTTAGGCTGAGCTTGGGGCTGGTAAGAAGGTCTAAAACCTTGGGCTTGTTGCCTCTTGAGAGTAACCAGCTCATTGCCTAGGTTTTGCAGTTGCTTCATGACTTCTTGAAGCTCATTTGGGGAACTTGGAGATGAAGTAGAAGCTTCATTTGAACTTTGATTTCTGGGAGTGGGAGAAGGAGTCAAATTAGGTGCTTGATTGGTGTTTGGACTCTCTAAACTTGGAAACAATGGCATGGGAGGTCTAGGGGCAAGTTTGTTAGCTTGGATCAAACAATTTTCAGCCCTAATGGCAATGCTATAAGCCATAGGGATAGTTATGCCTCCCATGGACTGAATCAACATAGAAATATCAGAATTTAGAGCTTTGAGATAGTAGAGAAAAGCACCTTCTGCTGTTGGCCTGACTGCCACTAGAATTCTCTCCCAAGTCTTTTGAAATCTGAAGTTGAAATCGGTCAGCTGCTCATTGGGAGCTCTCTTGATGGTTGTCAGCTGCTCCAAAAGAGAAAAGTTATCTTCCTTCTCTCCAAATTTCTCATGAAGTGCTATACATAGCTGATTCCAATTTGTGATTGAACCAGCTCTAAGGCTTCTAAACCATTGCAATGCTTTCCCCTTGAATGAAGATGCCAGCAACTTGACAGCCACTTGCATCTCATTGATTTCATGAATTACACAAAGGTTGGCAATGTCTTTAACATGATCACCTGGAGTAGTCTGATTCTCTCCAGTGAAGTATGGAATGTTCTTCAAGGCTGTAATTGGAATTAGATGTTGTGCATTGAGAGCAAGTGGGCTGCTGCCAGTGAAATTGACATAGGGGTTGTTTTGTGCCATTCTAATTGGCCTTAGAACCCTTGTTGATTGAATGAAAGGCCTACCAGGTGGAGGAGTTGAGAGAGTTCTGTTTGGTGGAGATGGAGACCTTTGGATTCTCCTCCCACTTTGCCTTACTCTTGGAGATAACTACAGGTATTCAAACAACACTTCTTCTTCTCCAACTCTTGACCTTGTAGTGATTCTTCTCATGAGTTTTCAGGCCTGCACTGCTGAAACCAATTGATTCTTCCCCTTGGAGTCACCAGATGTGCAAATTATAGCTCTTTTTAAGAAAGAAAATTGCCGCAAATGCACATCAACTTTGCTGCAATAAAAATGGGACCTCTAATGTCCCACCGGGTGTGCCAAAACTATTGTCACAAATCAGCAGCACCCCTAGATGTAAATCAGGTTTCTAAGTTGATTCTAGAGCATCCAGTGTGATTGCACAACATGGAAACCTCTCTCCAAGTGTGGGACTTGTGAAAATGAGAGAGGAATCTCTATATTAGAGGATGGTTCCTCAAACTCCTCTGATTTATATCTATATTTTACACAACTACAGAGGTTCTAATCCTAATTCTACCATAGATTGTAAGGAGACAGGGATAAAAATGCAAAAATGAAACTAAACTAAAGATGGTGATGCACCAAAAGGAGTGGTGAAACATTTCTTGCCATATAAATAGACACAAATTCATGAAATGCAACAAGGGAAAACATACACAAGCTGATAGATGTAATTAGAGGTCTTGAAATGAAGTAAAACAATACAAACAAAGTACTGAACGCATTCACAGAGTTTGCACTATCAATTTCATGAAAAAATCTCTTACATTCCACCATCAAAGAGGTATAAACCTGTTACAAACTGTGAAAAAGGTCTGATTCTTGCAACTATAACTTGCTGGAGGTGAAAGAAGAAGTTTTCAATGCCAAAAAGTGTTCAACCCTCAAGAAATGAGCCAAATCTGGCTTTTACAATGCATGGGTCGAGCCCAGGAGAGAGAAAACGTAAAAAACATGGGAGCCCATTCCTCATTGATGGAAAATGCATTAAAATAGAATGGAGGACCTTACAAACCCATACCCTATCATTTTTGATCATGCTGGAGAAGAATGCGACCCATTTTGTATTAAATTTGGTTGTTGAAATGTCATTTCTGGCCATGGACATGTACCAGAACCGTTTTTGAATTTTCTCTCTCCAAACTGAACCAAAATTAGAAATTGACCATGGAATCATGTAGAGAATTTTAACATCTTTCCAATTATATAAAGAACATGAAAATCCGAGCTCTGGATCAAAAGATATGATCGTTTGAAGATTTAGGGCAAAAACGGCCCAAAAACGGATCGACGGGAAAAAATTTCAAATTTTACCTCTTTTTTGTCTTTGGAAAATTTTTCAGAAATTCCCCACACTCCGCTGCTCGGATGCCATGTGGCAAGCTTTGATTCATTCTGGAATTCTCTCTCCTTCGCCTCCCGTGGGTTTTCCTTTGAAATTTTGACATTTTTAGACTTTGGAAAAAATTTCATTTTTCCCCCGCGCCCCGTCCAGCCGGGACACGTGTCAGCTTTTGAATGGCTGATAGGGGGCGCGGGCCCTTCTTTCACTTTTTAGTTTTGGCTGAAAACTTTTGCAAATTTTTCAAAAACTACCATGAGCTCCGAATCTACCTTCCCCTTAGGAAACGTGTCCTAATTTTACTCGCTGCGGGCTCTCCGTTCCATTCTTCCACTTTGGAAAATTTGGCAAATACTTAGCAAATTTTTTCATTCCGCCCCCCCCTTGTGACACGTGTCACAACTTGATTGGTTTGTGGGCCCCGCGGGCAAAAAATTCCATTTGAACCTTTGACCAAAATACTTGGAAAAAATTCAAATTTTCCTCCGACCCCCAAACTCCTCTGCCACGTGGCGGCTTCCTATTGGCTGCGGGCCTCAAATGGGAAAATTTTCCACAAAAACTCCGTCGAGCCATAACTTGAAAAATATGAGTTAGGAGGAAAACTTTACCTTTTTGGAAAGCTGAGAGAGAGCTCTATCTGATGGTGCCATTTCTAGAAAGCCTTGAGTGCCTAAAAATAAAAAAAATGTAGACTGAGGCACAAGAGCGGCAAGAACACAAGGAGTTAGCCACAAAAATGAGTTGGGGCACCATTTTGGATAACAGTTCCTTTCTTATTCTTTGGACTAATCAGTCCATTATCGATAAACCTAATAAGTTTAACCTATTAAACTTAACCAAGTTTTTCCACAACTGTAAACAAATTCAGAATTCCATTTTATTAGACGCCATTTGAATGAGGTCTAATTCTAAATGAATTTATTCATTTATCCTCCTTAACCTTACTTAGTTAAGGTCTGTTAACAATAGATATGATTTCCCATATCTTTATTTTCTGAATTTAAACATTCAAGGCTATTAACGGAGTCTGAATACAAGGTTTGGCTGCCCCTAAGTTATTTGATATCCCTTAGCTTTCGAACTAATCTCGAATACCTTCCAATTAGGATTTCGTGTTTATCTAAATATTTTTAATGTCAATTCAAAATTCATCTTAACCCAAGTATGAACTGATTGCACATTTCAACGTAAAAGTTGCATTCAGGTAAAGAATAGATGTTATTTTCTTTTAAATTCATCCATTAACATTTGAATAATTCCAAGTTAAGGAATAATGTTATATTCTCAAACTTATTCAACAATATCAAACTAATACAGTTATTGAAAATATCACACTTTTACTTGTATTCATCCATCAGATTTACAATCTATACATTTGCCAGTCCAAACGACTGGACTTTGTTTATATCAAACAACATTACAACTCATGAAGATAGAAGAATGTAACTTCTTCCTTTCTCATTTCCTCGTGGAGGAGTAATAGCTATCAATACAATCCATCTTCAGTTAATCAAAGAAGTATCGGAAAACAACCATGTCTTCATTTATACTCACGTTTCATCTGCAAAATTACTTGCATGGGTTAGTTCATTGAACTGAGCATATTAAGCACTTGTCTTTAAAATGAGGTGCTTTTAATTAACTGTCTCAATAAAAGAACCCTGCTTTTATGAAATGTTAATATGAACATCAATCAAGAATTAAATACCAAAAAGGATGAACAGCATATCAACTCAATCATCTAATAACCCTCCTAATCAGACAAAGGATTACTACCCTCTTTCCCAAATAATTATTACGAGAAGTAATTTCCTTCAACAGTTCCAGATTACAAACATTTGTAAGAACTAAAAAAAAAACACAACTATGCAACTGCTGTTCTAACATAAATGCTATCAATTCCATTCTCTTACAATAGTTGTGAATTCAAAAGATAGATCTTAACTAAAATCTAAACCGAATTATTGTCCCTTCCTTCATACAACTCATCTGATTTCAAGCAATCAAATGCTGAAGAGAACAAGAAAACAACAATTAAATACCAATGCTTAACCCAAGCAGTACGAAATTCGTTCCATAACAATTATAGATTTCCAACTGTATGAGAGAAAAATGATCATTAATTCAAATTATCCATTCACACTCTCTTTCTTTTCCTCATAGCTGTACTAGAAGTTTTAATCCAAACGTGATATCAATCAATGATAACAGTCCAAAGAGAAATAAACAAAAATCAATAATCGAATATAAGGGGGCAAGATCATATCACCTCTTCTACTGTCTATCCAAATACCTCTTATTTAGAGCAGACATGCTCCAATAGTATAATTCATTCAGAGTAGTATATTTAGTAATTGAAAACTACTATTACCTTTCCAAAAAGTTGACCAGAGTTCATTGCAACTGGTCTATAAACATTAGTACCAAAAGAACCAGTAGGCAGATTACCATATCAAATTAGTACAGCAAAGTAAGATGCTACAATAACCTTACTGTCCCAGGGAACCCGTGTTTATGAAAATAAAAAAAACATCAAGGAATTATAACTCACATAATAGTCTATTAATATCACCACAGCTTTGTTTTTCCCAAACGTTTCCACACACTGAACTCAAAAATACAATATTCGCATAACAATGCCTTTATCAATGCAAACCCGCATAGGGTAATAGATGTGCAAGCAAGGTACAGTCAAAACAATCTCAACAGCAAGCCAAATCTCATTTGTTTCATTCATTTACACAGAAACACTGAGCCATGTTCATTTTTATGATGACAGTTTAGACTAGAAGATCAAACCGCATCCAAAATGCACAATAAAATCCTCTTTCCCATTACCTTCAGATTTCGAAGTAGCAAAGAGAAAACATAATTCATTAATGATTTCAATAATAAGAACAATCATTTTCTTCAAACACCCGGGAATACCCAAGTCATGTTCATTCTTTTAAGGATAGTTCAACCAGACATACAAATCATCTCATATTTTCATTTTCACAAGAATGCTAAAAACTCAGAAGTGATATTCATTTAGCTAATGCATTTATTAGCACAACCCAAAATGGTAATAAAGCGAATACCCAACACTACCAAAACGAACACATACACTCACATGTAGACGCATGCGCACACACACGCACAAGTAGACGAACATCCGCACACACACACACACGCATGCACGTACACACACACAAGCACACATGAACACGGACACGTGCACGCACACGCACACTTACATGCACACACACACACCTGCATACAGAGTTAAACACAACCGTTCATGCAGATACAGACGCACAATCATGCACACGCACACGTGAATGCACACACGCACGGGCACACACACGCAAACGCCCACACACACACACACCCAGGAAAACGCAAACACACACACACATGGCCATGCACACACACACGCCAACACACACACCCACACACACGCAGACACACCCATGCACACACACACACACACACACCCACACACACACACATGCACACATATACACATGCAGACACACACGTACACACACATAGACACGCACATGCACATGCACATGCACAGACACACGCACACTCACATGTACAGACAATTGCACACGAAAACCCACAGACGGACACAATCACACACGCACTTGGACAAGCACACACACACGAACATCAACATGCACATGCCAAGACACATGCACACGAACATGCACACAAATGCACACGCACTTGGACAGGAACACACACATGCACACGTACAAACACATGCCAACACACACACCCACGCACACGCAGACACACCCACGCACACGCACACACACATGCACACAGATACACATGCAGACACACACGTACACACACACATAGACACGCACATGCACATGCACATGCACAGACACATGCACACTCACATGTATAGACAATTGCACACGAAAACCCACAGACGGACACAATCACACACGCACTTGGAAAAGCACACACACACGAACATCAACATGCACATGCCAAGACACATGCACATGAACATGCACACAAACGCACACGCACTTGGATAGGAACACACACATGCACACGTACAAACACATGCACATGCACAATCACACGCACACGCACACGCACATGCACACGCACACGCACACGCGCACGTACACACACACACACACACACAAACATACTCACACGCACACGTACATGCACACGCACACGTACACGCACACACACATGCACACGAACACACACACAAACACACATGCACTTGGACACGCATACACACATGCACATGCACACGCACACGCACATGAACATGCACTGAAACAGACACTCGCAAGAACACACACACATGCATATGCACATGCACACGCATACGCACTTGGACACGCTCACACACATGCACATGCACACACACGCACACGCACTTGGACACGCTCACACAGATGCACATGAACACGCACACGCACATGCACATGAACAAGCACACCACACAGACATGCACACACAAATAGACATGCACACGCACACTCACATGCACACGCATTTGCACACACATGCCCACACACACACACCCACACGCACACCGGCATGCACCCGCACATGCGCACACACACAGACACACACGCACACGCACACACATGCACACAGACACATACACACACGCACGCACGCACGCACACGCACATACATACGCACACGCACATGCAAATGCACACGCCCACGCACACGCACTCAGACACGCACGCAGACACGCACGCAGAATCACACACGCACACGCACACACACACACACACACGCGCACACGCACATGCATAGACAATTTCACATGAACATGCACAAATGGACACAATCGCACATGGAATTGGACATGCACACACACACGGACATGCACACACACACATGCGCGCACACACGCACATGCACAAGGACACAAACGTGCACTAACACACACACTCCCACGGACACTCGTAAGCGCACATAGACATGATAACGTACATGCACAAGCACACACACACACACATGCACACACACATGCATACACTCACGCACAATCAAATACACATGCACACGCACATGCACATGAACATGCGCACACACATGGACACGCACACGCACACGCACAATAACATGCACATGCACATACACATGCACATATGCACACATACTTACACTTACATGCACATGCACATGCACACACAGACACACACGCACACACAGACACACGCACATGCAAATGGACATGCACACGCACACACACACACTCACACGCACACACAAACTCACACGAACACACACTTTCACACACACACACACACACCCACATCCACACCGACTGCACCCGCACATGCACACACACACAGACACACACTCACACGCACATGCACACGCGCACACACACACACGGGCACACGCACATGCACAAGCACATGTACACACACGGGGACACACACACGGACACACACGCAGAGTCGCACACGGACACACACACGCACGCACACATGCACATGCACATACAATTACACACGAACACGTATAGATGGACACAATCACACACGAACTTGGACACGCACACACACACACGGGGACATGCACACGCAAACGCGCACACACACACACATGCACACACACACGCACATGGACACGAACGTTCACTGACACACAGACTCCCACGCACATTCACAAGCGCACACAGACACGCACACGTATATGCACAAGCACGCACATATGCACATGCACACAGACGCATACGCACACACACAATCAAATCCACAAGCACATGCACACGCACATGGACACGCACAATCACATGCACACGCACACGCACGTACACACGCAAACGCACATGCACATGCACACACAGAC
>CM034153.1:394176506-394194006 GCA_019776745.2 Taxus chinensis
ACTTGTACATGCACACACACACACATGAAACCAGACACGCATACGCACACACACATGCACACGCACACGCACATGCACACGCACACGCACATGCACACGAACACGCACACAAATGCACACGCGCTTGGACACGCACACGCACACAAACGCACACGCACTTGAACAAGCACACACACACGCGCGCGCACACACACACACACACACACACACGAATATGCACATGCACACGCGCACACGCATGCACACAAACACGCACACACATACGCACACACACACACATGCACATGCACACGCACATACAGACACACACACACATGCACACATGTACATGCACACGCACACACACACGCACACACACACGCAGATGTACATGAACATGCACTGACACGCACGCGCACATGCACAAGCACTTGCAAGCACAAACACACACGCACACACACACGCTCATGCAGATGCACATGAACATGCACTAACATGCACACACACAAGCACACATACTTGCAAGCGTAAAAACACACGCTCACGCACATGTATAGGCACACGCATAGGCACATGCACACGCACACACACACACACACACATGCACACACACACGCACATGCACATGCACACACACAAGCACACGCACACACACATGCACACGCACATGCACACACACATGCACACGCACACGCATACGCACACAAACACAAACACGCACAAAAACGCACATGCACTTAGACACACACACACACACACACGCACAAGCACACGAACGTGCACTGACACGCACACTCCAACACACACTCAGAAACACACACACACACGCACGTGCACATGCACACACACACGCACTTGGACACACTCACACACACGCACACACACATGCCCCCACACACGCACACGAACACACACACCATACGTCACGCACATGTAAATGCACATGCACACGCACATGAACACACACCCGCACGCACACACAAAAACACACCCACACGTACACCGACATGCACCCACACACACACACACACATACATACTCACACACACACACACACACACACACATGCAAATGCACACACACGCAAATGCACACACACATGCACGCAGACATGCTTGTAGACATGCACACACACACGCACGTGCACACACACACGCACTCTCACACACAGAAGCTCATGCACAGACTATTGCACACGAACATACACAAACATAAACAATCACACATAGACTTGGACACGCACACACACACGCATATGAACATAGACACGCACGCAAACACGTGCACAAACACACACACATGGACTTACACACACACTGCACCCCACACGCTAACGCACACGCACATGCACACACACACACACACACGCACACGCACACGCAAACCCACATGCACACGCACACGCACACACACACATACGCACACACACATGCACATGTACACACACACATGCACATGCACACGCACATGCACATGCACACGAACATGCACACAAACACACACACACTTGGACACACACACACACACACGCACATGAACGTGCACTGACACACACACTCCCACGGACACTCAAAAGCACACACACACATGCATATGCCCACGCAGATGCACATGCACTTGGACACGCTCACACACATGCACATGCACATGCACACACGCACTTAGACACGCTCACACACATACACATGAACACGCACACGCACATAAAATGCACACCACACGCACATGCACACACAAATAGACACACACACGCACACTCACACGCACACACACACACACACACACACTGACATGCACCCGCACACGCACACACACACATACACACACTCTCACACACACACGCACACACGCACACACACACGCACATATACACACGCACACACGTACACGGACATGCATATGTACACG
Organism: Taxus chinensis; assembly: GCA_019776745.2. Classification (NCBI taxonomy): domain Eukaryota; kingdom Viridiplantae; phylum Streptophyta; class Pinopsida; order Cupressales; family Taxaceae; genus Taxus; species Taxus chinensis. The sequence continues at coordinate 394,178,394 of CM034153.1, forward strand.
CACATGCACACGCACACGCATACGCACACGCACATACACGCGGACACACATGTGGACACGTATGCAGAATCACACACACGCACACGGACATGAATAGAAAATTACACACAAACACGCACAAATGGACACAATCACACATGGAGTTGGACATGCACACACACAAGGACATGCACATGTAAATGCACACACACACGTGTGTGTGCACATGCACACACACATGGACACGAACGTGCACTAACACACACACTCCCATGCACACTCACAAGCGCACACAGACACGCACACGTACATGCACAAGCACACGAACAAACACATGCACACACACGCGCATATGCACATGCACAATCAAATCCACACGCACATGCACATGCACATGCACACACGCACGCACAAGCGCGCGCGCCCACACACACACACACACACACACACACACACACACACACTTGAAAATGCACACGCACACACACAATCACATGCACATACACACGCACATGTACACGCACGCACACTTACACTTACATGCACACGCACACGCACACATAGAAACACACGCACACACACACGCACATGCACATGGACATGCACATGCACATGCACACTCACACAAACACACACTTGCATGAACATGCACACACACACACACACACACACACACACACACACACACACACACACACACACACACACACACACACACACACACACACACACACATCCACACGCACACACACACGCACATGCACACACACATGCACATGAACATGCACACGCACATGCACACACAGACACATGCACATGCACACGCAATCGCACACGCACACGCATGCACACATGCACACACACCCACATCCACACGCATAGACAATTACACACGAACACGCATAGATGGACATAATCACACATGGACTTGGACACACACACACACACACGGACATGCACATGCAAACGCAGACACACACACGCACGCACACATGCAAATTCACATGGACACACAGGTGCACTGACACACACACTCCCACAGAAACTCGTAAGTGCACACAGACATGCACAAACACATGCACATGCACATGCACACACACGCATACGCACACGTAAAATCAAATCCACACGCACACGCAGATGCACACTCACACACACACACACACGCACACACACACACACACGCACAACTACCACTTGAGACCAAGAAACAAATTAGGAAAATTATGGAATAAATTTTTATTTTTATTTTTATAGGAAGAGTCTACAACCAAGTTGCAAGACACTAGTTTGAAACTAAATAGGTTCCAGAACAAATTCTGATTAACCAAACCCAAGATTTCCATTTTTATCTTATAACAAGTTTACTAGGTTCCAATTTGGAGGTTACAAGTTTTACTAAGGTTCAGGGAGAAATTTATCGCCAGGCCTGCTCTCTATCAAGCCCTGAACTTCAACTAGATTTTTCACACACTTAGAGTTATCAAAACTTTCCTAAACTAGGCTCATTGGATAGGAAATTTCCTCACCTTTCCAACCATATAAAGAAGTCCTCCTAACTCCTTGTAAAACTCAAGTTATGGCCGGGTGGAGTTTTAGGGGAAAATTTTCCCTTGGAGGTCCGCGAAAGGTTAGGGAGAAAATTGGGAAAAAATTCCCAAATGCCACGTGTCATCACGTGATTGGTGTGGGCGAGTGGGTCATGGGAAAAATTTGAAATTTTTCCCAAAACCAAAGTCTCAATTTTCCAAAGGAAAATTTTCCTCCATGCCTCCGCACTTGCTCAAATGGCCACGTGGCACTTTGTGATTGGCCGCGGGCCGGCGGAGGGAATTTGGATTTTTCACCCATGGGGTTAAAAGGTTAAAAGAATTGCATGGACCCGTGCACCCATGGGGACACGTGTCAACATCCTATTGGCTGCGGGGATGCGGGTTGGCAGAGGAAAAAGTGAAATTTTTCCAAAAGGGAAAAAAGTTAAGTTTTTTCATTTCACGGGTCCCTGCCACGTGTCTACACGTGATGGTGCGGGTCCCGGGGTTGCGGGCCCTCCCTGCACACCCCCCCACGTGTCATCACGTGATTAGTTAGGGGCCGCAGGGTTGCGGGGAAATTTGGGAAAATTTTCCCAAGGCAAAATTTTCAAAAGTTAAGTTTTTTATTAAGGGCCCACCCCTCCAAGGTGCCACGTGGCAACTTCTGATAGGATGAGAGGTTGGCGGGGCCGCGGAAATTTTTAGGAAATTTTTCCAAAGTTCAAAATTTAAATTTTTCTAAGGTTGAATTATTTCATTTTTGGTTTGGGATGGCCATTTTGAAGTAAAACTTCAAATGGCCATAACTTTTGATAGGAAGCTCCATTTTAGGAAAACAAGGACTTTCCAAAAAGCTCTCAGAGTCCTCTTTGCACAGAAAATCATCAATTTTAGAATTTGGTGAATTTTAGAGGGTCAATTTTAAGAAATCGATCTGCAGGGTTTATAATTTTAAAACTGGCAGTTTCCAACTTATAAAATTTAATTCAATTTTGATATTTCTTCTCTTCAACATGTAAATTGAGCATTGGGAAATGGTCTTGGGTAAGTTTAAGTATATTTTCAAGGTCCAATTTGGACATTGGGTTGCATTTGGTAAATTTTACGTTTTTTGACAGTAAGTTGGATTGTGAAGTTAAAATTGGATTTGATAGAGTTTTTGAGATATTTTCTTAAATATGAAGTTCAATGTGGGTTCAATAGGACCTAATACATCTAAAATAATTTGTTTCCTTTCTCAATTTTAACTAAAAATCTGAACTGTACATTTTTGATGGAATTCATTGCCAGAATTAAAGAAAGAAACAAAGATCATTTGCTAACAAGTTTATTAACCAATTTGCATCTTCCAAATATGGGGAGGCATTTCAAATCTTATCTAAGACATTCAATTGATTCGAACAATTAATTGACAATTCATATGCAAAATTTAAACTCTAGTTTTGATTTCAAACACAGTACATTTACTGGCAATGCTATTTCTTAATCTCTTTCAAAACAGAGTTTTCATTTCACAACAGCAACTCGGATCTAATACAACAATGAAATTTTGAGAAAGGAATGTAATTCTTTATTTGATTTCCAACAATAATTCAACAGTTTATCTCTTTCTTTGAATTTCAAGTTACAATGCACAATACATATTTCTTTCTTTCACATTCTTCTCATAACACAGTATGGAATAATAATTCTTTACAATTCACTTATCACTTTCAACCTTTTAATTTCAATACAAGATGTCTTCTCATTACAATTAACAATACAAATCATCCACTTCAAGGTGGGAAGGTTACAATGAACTTGCTAAAAGGAAAATACTGTCAAACTGTATTCTTCTTTCTCCAAACAGCAGCTTGCTGATTTCTTCATTCTTGCAACTTGAGTCACAACAAGGAAGGGGGAAAGGCAACACTCCCCACCCAACCAAGACATCCAATGGGAAAAGAGAAGCCATCTTTCCCCATTGGCCCCTGAGCCCCAACCATATTGGAATGGAACATGATGATACAACACATGGCAACATGGCTTCTTCACATACAAGCATAAATTCACAAACACAAATAAACACAAAGCAAGAAGATGTAGTTCTCAACTACAACAATCAATTCCAAACAAAACAAAGGCTCCTTCTCCAAGCAAGCAAGCCAAGCAAGAGCAAGAACTATGGAGGTCTCCTTATGCCTCCCAAGTTGAATTTTGGGCATCCACCAAGAGCAAACCACCAAGATCATAGCAATCCCATAAAACTTATCCCTCCTCAACCCCTCCTTATCCCTCCTCCAAATTTATCCCTTATACCTCCCCCCCAAGTAGGAAATGCAAGCCATTTCCTTTTCTAGGTGGATCCCAAACCAACATTCCCTCCCAAGAACAAATAACAATGGAAAATCCCTTATCCCTCCTCTGATAACCTCATAGTCTTCTCTCCACACCATGCCCTAAGCATTCTACCCATCCCTCAAAAAAATTACAAACACAACACATTAAAATTCATGCTAAAAGAGGAAAATACAACAGTTTTAAAATAGTGGAAGCCTACATCTCCATAATGGAGACTTGTTTCCAAAACAATAGGTTCTTTGTTTCACAAAAACCAGTCCCAATCAGCAAGAAGAATGTATGCACAAGTAATTCCACTTCTTCCACCAAGAAAGCTCCAAAAATGCAAGAAAATTTGACCCAAGAGTGAAATCTCCAACTTTCAACAACCTCAAAATGAGGAGGAATTCCAATTTTAAAGGAGAGGGTGGAAGAGGATGATGTGGATTCCAAGTGGGATGCCACATCATTTTTCCTCATCCCAAAATGCAATCAACATCAAGGAAAATAAATCCCAATAAATGTGAATGACAAACCACTTACACACTTCATTTTTTAGCCCATCCTAAAAAAAGAATGCATTTAAAATTTGTAAGACCAGTGAAAACAAATCTTACAATAAATCATGTCAAAATGCAATAAAATAAGTTGATTTTGACTCCAAATTATTAAACATGATTGGTGGAGGTTTTTGAGAGGTGTGGGACAAGTTTAACTTGTCCCACAAGCCTCCAATTTAGGCTCCCAAGGCCAAATCCGAGTTTCAAAGAGGATGGAGTGTTCTACACTCCAAAATCTTCCTTACACAATCTATCATTTTACTTACACAACTCTTACATCCTCTTACAATTTCTTACACATGCATTTATATTTATGACATTTATTTATTACAATATTTTATAAAGATTTATTTATTTACCACATGGTTATATATATATATAAGTCAATTTTCATTTTCAACCAAGACAATAACATTTAATTTATATTCCACATCCCAATTAATATAATTGAAATTTAACTATAAGACTCTCACATTATACTATCACATTAAAATAATTAAAATAAAGAGCACATTACAAATAAAATACATACAACAATAATTTTAAAAAGGGACACAACAAATAAAGCACACATATACCCCATGGTCACAATAATGGAAATCCCCCCCATGGGAAATCCTAACAAAACACAACATACAACTCAAACACAGTTGCCATGGTGACCTTGTTGATTTCACACTGAATTCCAATATGGTTAGTCTCCAGTCCCCCGACATTGTTGTGATTTTTAACCTGCAAAATGCAATATACCCCTTCGGCCTCGTGGCCATATCAGAACATCCAAATGATATAAGCAACATACAATTATTAAATCCAAATCACAACATTATCAAGAATTTAACATTTATCATTTAAATTCAACTGCAACTATATCATCATCCAATAGATCTCTATACTATAGCTATTCATAATATCAATGTCACATGTCTACAATCAAAAGCAATAACCTGTCCATGTCAACCAGTATGTCATCATCCACATAATAATACTGATATCTCAATGATCATCAAGCAAAATATCTGAATCTAAATCAATATTAGTCCAGGATCTAACATCTAACCATCATACTAATCAAAACATAATAATGTCCATAATAGTCCCTGATACATCATACTACATCAAAACATAATAATATCCAAAATGTGACCAATAGTGTCAGGATCAGTATCTGAATAGTGTCCAAGGAAAGTGGGCACTACATCCCCCTCCCCTTAGACTCGATTTCCTCCTGGAAGTCACTGGAACAAATGTGGAAACTACACTCGTAAAGCAGTAGCATCCTCCCAAGTGGCTGCAGTCTCATCATATCTGTCCCACTGCACTCGTACCTGATCAATCTCTCTACCTCGAAGGCCCAGGGTCCTGCGATCGATGATACGAATGGGCTCCACCATCACCTGCCCCTGATCCTACACCTACAATGATGTCCAATCCAGCACATGAGAAGGATCTATGATGTATCTCCTAAGAACAGAAACATGAAACACATCATGTACACGAGACAAGCTGGGTGGCAATGCTAGACGGTAAGCCAATGGGCCGATACGCTCCAGGATCTCAAAAGGTCCAACGAACTGAGGAGCTAACTTAGAACCTTTTCCATAATGGATCGGGCTCTTATGTGGCCTAACACGAAGGAAAACCTTCATGCCCACATCAAAATTACGCTCGGTTCTATGCTGATCAGCGTACTTCTTCTGCCTATCTTGTGCCTCCTGCAATCTCTACCTGATCAACACTACCTACTGCTCCATGTCCTACAAAAGAGCTGGTCTAAGAGATACTCTATCCTCCAACCTATCCCAGCTAAGGGGTGTCCTGCACTCCCTACCATATAAGGCCTGAAAAGGAGCCATGCCTATAGAACTCTGGAAACTATTATTGTAGGCAAACTCCACAAGGTACAGATACTCCTCCCACTTAGACTGCTGATCCATCACGTACATCCTGAGCATATCCTCCAATATTTGATTCACCCTCTTAGTCTATCCATCCGTATCAGGGTGATAAGTTGTGCTGAAGTTAATCTTTGTCCCGAGAACATACTGCATGGTAGTCCAGAAATGTGAAGTGTACAAAGGATCACGGTCACAAATGATCTTCCATGGGATCCCATGCAACCTGACGATCTCATCCAAGTAGACACGTGCCACTGCACTAGCTTTATACATGGTCTTTACTGGTGAAAAGTGAGCTACTTTTGTCAATTTATCAACCGTGACCATGATGGCGTCGTGGTGATATCTCGACATCGGTAACCCAACAATGAAATCCATGGAAATGGTGTCCCATTTCCACTCCAGTATAGCATGAGGATAGAGAAGGCCAGCTGGATGCTGATGCTCGGCCTTCACTTTCTGGCACTCTAAACAGCGTGACACAAACTGAGCCATGTCCCTGCGAAGTCCTCTCCAGTGATATAACTGTCTCAAGGTGGCGTGCATCTTCTTCACCCCAGGATGGGCTGAATAGGGTGCATGATGTGCCTCTATCAAGATGTCCTGCCTCAAGCCTCCGTCTCTAGGAACATAAATCTGACCTCTGTGCCTGAGAAGACCATCTGCCTCTAGTGAGAAACCATCAAATTTCCCCTCAAGGGGTCTCTGGGACTCAATCTCTGCTCAGGCTGCAATGTAGAAACTATCAAGAGGAAGCTGCTGAAGGATCCTGCTCTATAAATCTATGCTCACTGAAGTAGCCATGCTCAAATGCCTCTATCTACTGAGAGCATCTGCAACCACATTCTCCTTCCCTTTCACATGCTCTATCTCCATGTCATACTCACAAAGCAACTCCATCCAACGTCTCTGACGAGCGTTTAGATTGGGCTGCGTGAAAAGGTGGCAAAGACTCAAATGATCTGTCCTGAGTGTGAATCTCTGACCAAGAAGAAAGTGTCTCCATCGAACTAAAGCGTGCACAACTGCTGCAAGCTCAAGGTCATGAGTCAGATAATTAAGCTCATGATCTTTGAGTTTGTGAGACTCAAAGGCTACAACTCTACCATCCTGCATCAACACACCTCCAAGCCCTGCTAAAGAAGCATCTGTGCAAACAAAGAACTCCCCCTGTGGATCCAGGCACTGCAAGAATGGGTGTTGTAGTGAGATACTCCTTCAGTGTCCTGAAGGCCTGCTCACACCTGTCTGACCAAACAAACTTCTTCCCTTTCCGCTGAAGGGAAGTGATGGGGTGTGCTATCCGAGAGAAGTCCTGCACAAATCTCCTGTAGTACCCTACTAACCCCATGAAGCTACACCTCTGTCACTGTAGTGGGTACTGGCCAATCCATAATGGCTCTAATCTTGGAAGGATCGACTGTGATACCTTCACCTAAGATGATATGACCCAAATACTGAATCTCTGACTGAAAGAAGGCACACTTCTCCAAGTTCCCGTAAAGCTGCTGCTCACGAAGACACTGAAGAACCTGACGAAGGTGCCCCTCATGCTCCTCACACGTATGTGAGTAAATCAGAATGTCATCAAGAAAGATGAGCACGAAGCAATCTAGAAAGGTCCTGAATACCCCATTCATCAAACTCATGAATACTGTGGGGGCATTCGTCAAACCAAAAGGCACCACTGTGAACTCATAGTGCCCATACCTCGTACAAAAAGTCAGTCTTATGAATGTCTACCTCCGTAATCCTCAACTGATGGTACCCTGACTTGAGATCAATCTTAGAGAACACCGTGGCTCCCTTCATTTGATCAAACAAGTCATCAATGTGAGGAAGAGGATAACGATTCTTGATTGTTACCTTATTCAACTGGCGGTAGTCTATGCACAACCGCAAAGATCCATCCTTCTTCTTTACAAATATAACCGGTGCACCCCAAGGGGATACACTAGGATGGATAAGGCCTTTCTCTAAAAGGCCTTCCAGCTGCAACTTGAGCTCACAGAGCTCTGGGGTGGTCATCCGATAAGGAGCTCGTGAGATAGGCTCTGCTCCTGGAACCAGATCAATATGGAAATCAATCTCACGTGGGGGTGGCATCCCTGGTAGCTCCCCTAGGAAAACATCTGCATACTCTCTCAAAATGGGATGGTCATCTAGCGATGGCCCACTAGACCCATCCTCTGCCCTGTCACTGACTGTGACAGCATACATCTGACAACCCCGTCGCACACACCGCTTGAGTTGCATAGCAGAGATAGTGCAAATAGAAACAGGTCTCCTGACCCCAGAAATCACCGACTCAACTCCAAGATCATCTACACAAGATATAGTCTTATGATAGCAATCCATCCTGGCCCTATGTGTAGATAACCAATCCATGCCTAAAATGACTCCATACGAGCCCAAAGGAAGTATGCGGAGATCTGAAGTGGTGGTGAAAGGTCCCAAGTTAACAACACACTCCTTTACTAAGGAGTCTACTGAGACCTTGGCTCCCGAAGCCATCTCGACATCCCAACTATGACCCTGTCTAACAGCCACCAGCCTGCATCGCTCTACCAAGGATGGTGCAATAAATGAATCAGAAGAACCAGAATCAAACAATATAGAAGTAGGAACACCTCCAATGCTACCTGTAGTCTCAATGACCGTGCTCTGGTGCTCGGCCTGGCAGTTCTCAACCGCTACATAGATCCTGTGACTCCATCCCATGTCTCTGACTGTAGGCTCTGAGATGGGTGCCTTACCCTTATTAGGGTTCTGGGGGCAGTCTCTCCAAAAGTGTCCCGCTACTCCACACCCGAAGCAACCACCTGAAGTCCTCCAAACTGCAGCACCACCAGAAGGTGCCCTAGAGGTAGGTGCTGTGGACCCTGATGATCCAGCCATAGTCTGTTGTGGCCTCTGTGGTCGAGCTCCTGCTGACTGAGCTCTAGCTCCACCCTGTGTCCTGGTGGGACCCCTAGGAGGCCCCATGCTCCGACCTCTCTGTGCATCAACTCTCTGAGGAGGCCTAAAAGGTGGGTGGGATGTTGTTGCTGCTGTTGTGGCCTGAAAGATGACTGTGAAGAATGCTGACCACCACGGGGAGGAGGAGCTGACCCCCTTGATCTGCTATCCTGTAACTGCTAAATACGGCTCCTGACTCGGTCTCTAGCCTGTTGGGTTTTACCCCGAGTCTCCTCTATAATGTAGGCCTTCTCAACAGCCTCTGCTAATGTCTGTGGGTAGTGGATCCATACAGCACCTCCAATGTCCAAATTAAGGCCCCAGATGAACCTGTGGATCCACACCTGCTCATCCTGCATGTAATCAACATACTGAAGCAGGTCCAGGAACCTACTCTCATACTCGGCCACTGTAAGGGAAGCCTGTCGAAGGTCATGGAACTCATCGATCCTCTGCTGTATGAATCTCCGTGGCAAGTATCTGCTCCTGAATCTCTCCTCAAATAGCTCCCAAGTGACTATCTCTGAATCTATATGGAGCTTCTACTCCTCTGTCCTCCACCATACTCCAGCTCCATCCTTCAGTAGATGGATCGCAACACGAGCTTTCATGTTGCTAGAACAAGGACAAAGCTTGAAGCAACCACTCAAGCTAACCAGCCAGGCCTCTGCCTGGAATCCCCCTGTGTCACCTGAATAATGTGATGGCCTAAGCTTCAGGATCTCCCTGATGTGATCCGCAGCTGTGGTCTGACGGCCTCTGGGCCTCTCTATAAGCTCATCCCTAAGCCTAGGGCTCGAGACCTCTCTCTATGCTCTAGAAATCTATCACCCTGCCTCCTAGGTGGTGAATCTGCTCTAACTGACTCTGCATGAAAATTCTCTCTTCCATCCTCCTCACTGAGTGGAGGGGTGCATGTCCCTCTATGGAAATATCTCTTTCCTGTCTGCCTGAGTGCCCTCCTACTGATCCTCCACGTAGGGCAGCATTAACATCCTGGAGAGTCTGTAAAATCTGTGGTATGATAGCTGCTAAACCCTGATCTAGTGGTGGTGGTGGTGGTGACTCTGAGTCTCTGTGAACATTCCTCCTACTCCGTCTGAGCTCCCTGCACAGACCAGAGTGGGAGTTAGTTCATTACCTTGAGTTTCCTTCAGTTTTCTAAGTTTACTAACATGTTCAATTTTCAATTAGTTTTGTTTTCTAGATTATCAATTTGCTAGTTTTAGGTTTCAAGTCTCAATGTTTCTAGTGTGCCCAATGGTCCAAGATTTTGAACCACTGCTCTGATACCAAGTGTGATGCCTGCTTCAACTACCACTTGAGACCAAGAAACAAACTAGGAAAATTATGGAATAATTTTTTTTTTTATAGGAAGAGTCTACAACCAAGTTGCAAGACACTAGTTTGAAACTAAATAGGTTCCAGAACAAATTCTGATTAACCAAACACAAGATTTCCATTTTTATCTTATAACAAGTTTACAAGGTTCCAATTTGGAGGTTACAAGTTTTACTAAGGTTCAGGGAGAAATTTATCGCCAGGCCTGCTCTCTATCAAGCCCTGAACTTCAAATAGATTTTTCACACACTTAGAATTATCAAAACTTTCCTAAACTAGGCTCATTGGATAGGAAATTTCCTCACCTTTCCAACCATATAAATAAGTCCTCCTAACTCCTTGTAAAACTCAAGTTATGGCCGGGCGGAGTTTTAGGGGAAAATTTTCCCTTGGAGGTCCGCGGGGTTAGGGAGAAAATTGGGAAAATTTTCCCAAATGCCACGTGTCATCACGTGATTGGTGCGGGCGAGCGGGTCGCGGGGAAAATTTGAAATTTTTCCCAAAACCAAAGTCTCAATTTTCCAAAGGAAAATTTTCCTCCATGCCTCCGCACTTGCTCAAATGGCCACGTGGCGCTTTGTGATTGGCCGCGGGCCGGCGGAGGAAAATTTGGATTTTTCCAAAATGGGGGTTAAAAGTTAAAAGAATTGCATGGACCCGTGCACCCATGGGGACATGTGTCAACATCGTTATTGGCTTGGGGATGTGGGTTGGCGGAGGAAAAAGTGAAATTTTCCAAAAGGGCAAAAAGTTAAGTTTTCATTTCTAAATCACGGGCCCTCCCTGCCACGTGTCAACACGTGATTGGTTGCGGGCCGCAGGGTTGCGGGGAAAAAGGGAAAATTTTCCAAAAAAAAAAGGCAAAATTTTGATCCAAAATGTTAAGTGATTTTTTGCGGGGAAAGGAAAAAATTTGCCCCTCCAAGGTGCCATGTGGCACGTGGTGAATTCTGATAGGATGAGAGGTTGGCGGGGCCGGAAATTTTTAGGAAATTTTTCCAAAGTTCAAAATTTAAATTTTTCTAAGGTCGAATTATTTCATTTTTGGTTTGGGATGGCCATTTTGAAGTAAAACTTCAAATGGCCATAACTTTTGATAGGAAGCTCCATTTTAGGCAAACGAGGACTTTCCGGAAAGCTCTTGGAGTCCTCTTTGCACAAAAATCATCAATTTTAGAATTTGGTGAAGTTTCAGAGGGTCAATTTTAAGAAATAGATTTGCAGGGTTTATAATTTTAAAACTGGCAAGTTTCCAACTTATAAAATTTAATTCAATTTTGATATTTCTTCTTTCAAGCATGTAAATTGAGCATTGGGAAATGGTCTTGGGTAAGTTTAACTATATTTTCAAGGTCCAATTTGGACATTGGGTTGCATTTGGTAAATTTTTATGTTTTTTGACAGTAAGTTGGATTGTGAAGTTAAAATTGGATTTGATAGATTTTTTGAGATATTTTCTTAAATATGAAGTTCAATGTGGGTTCAATAGGACCTAATACATCTAAAATACTTTGTTTCCTTTCTCAATTTTAACTAAAAATCTGAACTGTATATTTTTGATGGAATTCATTGCCAGAATTAAAGAAAGAAACAAAGATCATTTGTTAACAAGTTTATTAACCAATTTGCATCTTCCAAATATGGGGAGGCATTTTCAAATCTTATCTAAGACATTCAATTGATTCGAAACAATTAATTGACAATTCATATTCAAAGGTTAAACTCCAGTTTTGATTTCAAACACAATACATTTACTGGCAATGCTATTTCTTAATCTCTTTCAAAATAGAGTTTTCATTTCACAACAGCAACTCGGATCTAATACAACAATGAAATTTTGAGAAAGGAATGTAATTCTTTATTTGATTTCCAACAATAATTCAACAGTTTATCTCTTTCTTTGAATTTCAAGTTACAATGCACAATACATATTTCTTTCTTTCACATTCTTCTCATAACACAGTATGGAATAATAATTCTTTACAATTCACTTATCACTTTCAACCTTTTAATTTCAATACAAGATGTCTTCTCATTACAATTAACAATACAAATCATCCACTTCAAAGTGGGAAGGTTACAATGAACTTGCTCAAAAAGGAAATGACTGTCAAACTGTATTTCTTCTTTCTCCAAACAGCAGCAGGCTGATTTCTTCATCTTTTATCTTTGAATCACAACAAGGAAGGGGGAAAGGCAACACTCTCCACCCAACCAAGATACCCAATGGGAAAATAGAAGCCATCTTTCCCCATTGGCCCCCGAGCCCCAACCATATTGAAATGGAGCATGATAATACAACACATGGCAACATGGCTTCTTCACATACAAGCATAAATTCACAAACACAAATAAACACAAAGCAAGAAGATGTAGTTCTCAACTACAACAATCAATTCCAAACAAAACAAAGGCTCCTTCTCCAAGCAAGCAAGCCAAGCAAGAGCAAGAACTATGGAGGTCTCCTTATGCCTCCCAAGTTGAATTTTGGGCATCCACCAAGAACAAACCGCCAAGATCATAGCAATCCCATAAACCTTATCCCTCCTCAACCCCTCCTTATCCCTCCTCCAAATTTATCCCTTATACCTCCCCCAAAGTAGGAAATGCAAGCAATTTCCTTTCCTAGGTGGATCCCAAACCAACATTCCCTCACAAGAACAAATAACAATGGAAAATCCCTTATCCCTCCTCTGATAACCTCATAGTCTTCTCTCCACACCATGCCCTAAGCATTCTACCCATCCCTCTAAAAATTGCAAACACAACACATTCAAAATTCATGCTAAAAGAGGAAAATACAACAATTTTTAAAAGAGTGGGAGCCTACCTCTCCATAATGGAGACTTGTTTCCAAAACAACAGGTTCTTTATTTCATCAAAAACCAGTCCCAAATCAGCAAGGTAAATGTATGCACAAGTAAAATCCACTTCTTCCACCAAGCAAGCTCCAAAATGTAAGAGAAATTTGACCCAAGAGTGAAATCTCCAACCTTCAACAACCTCAAAATGAGGAGGAATTCCAATTTTAAAGGAGAGGGTGGAAGAGGATGATGTGGATTCCAAGTGGGATGCCACATCATTTTTCCTCATCCCAAAATGCAATCAACATCAAGGCAAATAAATCCCAATAAATGTGAATGACAAACCACTTACACACTTCATTTTTTTGCCCATCCTAAAAAAAAAGAATGCATTTAAAATTTGTAAGACAAGTGCAAACAAATCTTACAATAAATCAAGTCAAAATGCAATAAAATAAGTTGATTTTGACTCCAAATTATTAAACATGTTGGTGGAGGTTTTTGAGAGGTGTGGGACAAGTTTAACTTGTCCCACAAGCCTCCAATTTAGGCTCCCAAGCCAAATCCGAGTTTCAAAGAGGATGGAGTGTTCTACACTCCAAAATCTTGCCTTACACAATCTATCATTTTACTTACACAACTCTTACATCCTCTTACAATTTCTTACACATGCATTTATATTTATGACATTTATTTATTACAATCTTTTATAAAGATTTATTTATTTACCACATGGTTATAATATATATAATATCAATTTTCATTTTCAACCAAGACAATAACATTTAATTTATATTCCACATCCCAATTAATATAATTGAAATTTAACTATAAGACTCTCACATTATACTATCACATTAAAATAATTAAAATAAAGAGCACATTACAAATAAAATACATACAACAATAATTTTAAAAAGGGACACAACAAATAAAGCACACATATACCCCATGGTCACAATAATGGAAATCCCCCCATGGGAAATCCTAACAAAACACAACATACAACTCAAACACAGTTGCCATGGTGACCTTGTTGATTTCACACTGAATTCCAATATGGTTAGTCTCCAGTCCCCCGACATTGTTGTGATTTTTAACCTGCAAAATGCAATATACCCCTTCGGCCTCGTGGCCATATCAGAACATCCAAATGATATAAGCAACATACAATTATTAAATCCAAATCACAACATTATCAAGAATTTAACATTTATCATTTAAATTCAACTGCAACTATATCATCATCCAATAGATCTCTATACTATAGCTATTCATAATATCAATGTCACATGTCTACAATCAAAAGCAATAACCTGTCCATGTCAACCAGTATGTCATCATCCACATAATAATACTGATGTCTCAATGATCATCAAGCAAAATATCTGAATCCAGATCAATATTAATCCAGGATCTAACATCTAACCATCATACTAATCCAAACATAATAATGTCCATAATAGTCCCTGATACATCATACTACATCAAAACATAATAATGTCAAAAATGTGACCAATAGTGTCAGGATCAGTATCTGAATAGTGTCTAAGGAAAGTGGGCACTACACACGCACACACACATGCACACACACAGGCACAGGCACACGCACACGCACACGCACAACGCACACGCACACTCATATTCACAGACACAAGCACAAGCACATGCACAGAAAATTGCACACGAACACGCACTGACAGACACAATCACACACGCACTTGGACACGCACACACACACGAACATTAACATGCACGTGCACACGCACACGCACATGGACACACACATGCACACGCACATTCATAGACACAAGCACAAGCACATGCACAGACACATGCACACTCACACACGCATACACAAACACAATCACACACGCACTTGGACACGCACACACACACGAACATGAACATGCATGTGCACACACACATGCCAAGACACATGCACACAAACACGCACACAAATGCACACGCACTTGGACATGCACACTCATGCACACACACACACACACACCACACGCACATGCACACACACATGCACACACACACACACATGCACATGCACATGCACACGCAAACACACATGCACACGCACACCTACACCTACAAACACACGTACGCACATGCACATGCACATGCACACGCACATGCACATGACCACGCACACAAACACACACGCACTTGAACACACACATGCACACGCACTTTGACACGCTCACACA
>CM034153.1:394221506-394229006 GCA_019776745.2 Taxus chinensis
ATGCACACGCACATGCGCATGCACACACACACACACGCACATGCACACGCACATGCACACGCACACGCACATGCATACACACACACAAACACACAAATGTACACGAACGTGCACTGACACGCACACTCCCTTGCACACTCGCAAGTGCACACACACACATGCACAATCACACACACACGCACACGTAGAGGCACACCCACATGCGCACACACACGCAAAATTACACGCCCACAAACACGTAGACGTAGACGCACACACACACACACACATACACACACAAACACGCACATGCAAATGAACGTGCACTGACATGCACAGTCCCAAACACACTCGCAAGTGCAGACACACGCACACGCACACGCACACCCACACGCACACGCACACGCACAAGCACAAGCACATGCACACGCACACACACAAAAACAAGCACATGCACACGCACACGCACACGCAGATGCACACACACATGCAGAAGCACACGTACACTCAAACACACACACACACGCACACACACACGCACACACGCACACACACGCACACGCTCTCGCACGCACACAGGCACATTCACACGCACAGGCATACGCACATGCACACGCACACGCACACGCACACACACACACACACACGCACATGCACACGAACACACACGCACAAGCACACGCACACGCACACGCACATGCCCAGACATATGCACACGAACACACACACAAACACACATGCACTTGGACACGAACACGCACACAAACACGAACATGCACACGAACACGCACACAAACACACGTGCACACTCTCTCTCTCACACACACACATTGACACGCACAGGCATACGCACATGCACACGCACACGCACACACACACACACGCACACACACACGAACACACACGCACAAGCACACACACACGCACACGCACATGCCTAGACATATGAACACGAACACGCACACAAACACACACTCACTTGGACACGCAAACACACACACACATGAAAACAAACACGCAGACGCACATGCACACACACACGCACACAGACACATATTCACACACACACACGTACACACACACACGCGCACACACACACGCGCACACACGCACAATCACAAACACACACACACACACACACACACACGCACACGCACATGCACAAACACATGGACATGCACATGCACACGTGCACGCATACGTAGTCACACACAACCGCACACACACACGAAGACACACATGCACACGCACACGCACACGCAGAAGCACACCCACACGCACCCACACACACACACGCACACACACACCCACACGCACACCCACATGCACCCACACATGGACACGCACACACACACACACACAAACACACATGCGCGCGCGCACGCAAGCAGACACGCACATAGACACACACACGCACACACACACACACACACACACACTCGCACACGCACATGCACAGATAATTATGCACAAACACGCTCAGACGGACACAATCGCACACGCACATGCACACGCACACACACACACACATATGCACATGCACATGCCTAGACACATGCACATGAACATGCACACAAACGCACATGCACTTGGACACGCACACACACACGCACACCCACATGCACACGAATAGGCACACCACACGCAAATGCACAGGCACATGCACACGCACACACACACGCAAATGCCCAGACACATGCACACAAACACGCACACAAATGCACATGCACTTGGACACACACACATGAACACGCACACGCACATACACACATACACGCACACCACACACACACACGAACACACACACGCAAATGCACATGCACAAGCACACACACACGCACACACGCACACGCACACTCACAAGCACATGCACACACACACACACACGCACATGCACACGCCCACGCACACGCGCACACACACACACACACATGCCCAGACACATGCACACAAACGCACATGCACATGGACACGCACACACACACACACACACGGACATGAACACGCACACGCACACGCACACCAAACACACACACGCATGCACATGCACACGCACACTCGCAAGCGTACACGCACATGCAGACATATACGCACACGAAAATGCAAACGCACAGGTAGATGCACACGCACACGCAAACTCACATGCACACGCACACGCAGACACACACACACAGAAACAAACACACGGACATGGACAGGCACACGCACACGCGCACGCACACGCACACGCGCACGCACACGCACACGCACACGCACACGCACATGCACACGTAAACAAACACGTAGATGCACAATCACATACACATGCACATGCCCACGCACATGCACAGGCACCAGCACCAGCACCTGCACACACACACGCACACGCACATGCACATGTACACGCACCTGCAAACCCACACGCACACACAAACGCACACTCTTAAGTGCGCACACACACACACGCACACGCACCCGGACACACAAACGCACACAAACACAGACACACACACACACACACGCACACGCACGCGTATACACTCACGCACACACACACACATACACAGTCAAACACAACCACTCATGCAGAAGCAGACACACACACACTCAAGCGCACACGGACACTCAAAGACACATGTACAAGCACACACGCACACACACGTGCATGCACATACACACACCCACGCACACGCACACGCGCACACACACACAAGCCCATGCACACGCACACACACACGCATGAGCATATCCACATCACATTCACACGCACATCCCCACACACATGCACACAAACGCACATGCACTTGGACATGCACACACACACGCACATGAACATGCACACACACACCCACATGCACATGAACAGGCACACCACACGCAAACACACAGGTACATGCACACGCACACACACACGCACATGAACACGCACACGCACATGTACACGTACACACACACCACACACACACGCACATGCACATGCACATGCACACGCAAATGCACATACACACGCACATGCACACGCACATGCACACGCACACGCACATGCACACACACATGCACATGCACATGCACACGCACACGCACACGCACACGCACACGCACACGCACATGCACACGCACACGCATGCGTAGACACATGCACACAAACGAATAGGCACATGGACACGCTCACACACACACATGAACATGCACACGCACACGCACATGCACATGCACACCACACGCACACGAACACACACATGCACATGCACACACACATGCACACGCACACGCACATGCACACGCACATGCGCATGCACACACACACACACGCACATGCACATGCACACGCACATGCATACACACACACAAACACACAAATGTACACGAACGTGCACTGACACGCACACTCCCTTGCACACTCGCAAGTGCACACACACACATGCACAATCACACACACACGCACACGTAGAGGCACACCCACATGCGCACACACACGCAAAATTACACGCCCACAAACACGTAGACGTAGACGCACACACACACACACACATACACACACAAACACGCACATGCAAATGAACGTGCACTGACATGCACAGTCCCAAACACACTCGCAAGTGCAGACACACGCACACGCACACGCACACCCACACGCACACGCACACGCACAAGCACAAGCACATGCACACGCACACACACAAAAACAAGCACATGCACACGCACACGCACACGCAGATGCACACACACATGCAGAAGCACACGTACACTCAAACACACACACACACGCACACACACACGCACACACGCACACACACACGCACACACGCACACACACGCACACGCTCTCGCACGCACACAGGCACATTCACACGCACAGGCATACGCACATGCACACGCACACGCACACGCACACACACACACACACGCACATGCACACGAACACACACGCACAAGCACACGCACACGCACACGCACATGCCCAGACATATGCACACGAACACACACACAAACACACATGCACTTGGACACGAACACGCACACAAACACGAACATGCACACGAACACGCACACAAACACACGTGCACACTCTCTCTCACACACACACACATTGACACGCACAGGCATACGCACATGCACACGCACACGCACACACACACACACGCACACGCACATGCCTAGACATATGAACACGAACACGCACACAAACACACACTCACTTGGACACGCAAACACACACACACATCAAAACAAACACGCAGACGCACATGCACACACACACGCACACAGACACATATTCACACACACACGTACACACACACACACGCGCACACACACACGCGCACACACGCACAATCACAAACACACACACACACACACGCACACGCACATGCACAAACACATGGACATGCACATGCACACGTGCACGCATACGTAGTCACACACAACCGCACACACACACGAAGACACACATGCACACGCACACGCACACGCAGAAGCACACCCACACGCACCCACACACACACACGCACACACACACCCACACGCACACCCACATGCACCCACACATGGACACGCACACACACACACACACAAACACACATGCGCGCGCGCACGCAATCAGACACGCACATAGACACACACACGCACACACACACACACACACACACACTCGCACACGCACATGCACAGATAATTATGCACAAACACGCTCAGACGGACACAATCGCACACGCACATGCACACGCACACACACACACACATATGCACATGCACATGCCTAGACACATGCACATGAACATGCACACAAACGCACATGCACTTGGACACGCACACACACACGCACACCCACATGCACACGAATAGGCACACCACACGCAAATGCACAGGCACATGCACACGCACACACACACGCAAATGCCCAGACACATGCACATAAACACGCACACAAATGCACATGCACTTGGACACACACACATGAACACGCACACGCACATACACACATACACGCACACCACACACACACACGAACACACACACGCAAATGCACATGCACAAGCACACACACACGCACACACGCACACGCACACTCACAAGCACATGCACACACACACACACACGCACATGCACATGCCCACGCACACGCACACACACACACACACATTCCCAGACACATGCACACAAACGCACATGCACATGGACACGCACACACACACACACACACGGACATGAACACGCACACGCACACGCACATGCACATGCACACCAAACACACACACGCATGCACATGCACACGCACACACGCATGCACATGCACACGCACACTCGCAAGCGTACACGCACATGCAGACATATACGCACACGAAAATGCAAACGCACAGGTAGACGCACACGCACACGCAAACTCACATGCACACGCACACGCAGACACACACACACACACACACACACACACACATGCATACTTACAAGGACACTAACACGCACACGCAGACATAGACAAACACGCACACACACACACAGAAACAAACACACGGACATGGACAGGCACACGCACACGCGCACGCACACGCACACGCGCATGCCCACGCACACGCACATGCACACGTAAACAAACACGTAGATGCACAATCACATACACATGCACATGCCCACGCACATGCACAGGCACCAGCACCAGCACCTGCACACACACACGCACACGCACATGCACATGTACACGCACCTGCAAACCCACACGCACACACAAACGCACACTCTTAAGTGCGCACACACACACACGCACACGCACCCGGACACACAAACGCACACAAACACAGACACACACACACACACACGCACACGCACGCGTATACACTCACGCACACACACACACATACACAGTCAAACACAACCACTCATGCAGAAGCAGACACACACACACTCAAGCGCACACGGACACTCAAAGACACATGTACAAGCACACGCGCACACACACGTGCATGCACATACACACACCCACGCACACGCACACGCGCACACACACACAAGCCCATGCACACGCACACACACACGCATGAGCATATCCACACACACATTCACACGCACATGCCCACACACATGCACACAAACGCACATGCACTTGGACATGCACACACACACGCACATGAACATGCACACACACACCCACATGCACATGAACAGGCACACCACACGCAAACACACAGGTACATGCACACGCACACACACACGCACATGAACACGCACACGCACATGTACACGTACACACACACCACACACACACGCACATGCACATGCACATGCACACGCAAATGCACATACACACGCACACGCACACGCACATGCACACGCACACGCACATGCACACACACATGCACATGCACATGCACACGCACACGCACACGCACACGCCCACGCACACGCACACGCACATGCACATGCACACCACACGCACACGCACACACGCATGCACACGCACACGCACACGCAGACATACACGCACACGAACAGGCAAATGCACACGCACATGCAAACGTAAACGCAAACGCACATGCACACGCACACGCAAACACACACACACACACACAAATGCATACTTACAAGAACACTTACACACACACGCAGACATAGACAAACACGCACACATGAAAACACAAACACACACACATGGACAGGCACACGCACATGCACAGACGCATGCACATGTGCACGCACACGCACATACACATGCCCACACACGCACAAACGCACACGCACATGCACACGTACAGAATCACGCAGATGCAAAATCACATGCACATGCACATGCACCAGCACCAGCACCAGCACCTGTACACGCACACGCACACGCACATGCACATGTAAACGCACACACAAACCTACACGCACACGCACATGCACACTCTTAAGCGCGCACACACACACACACACACGCACACGGACACACAAACGCACACGAACACGGACACACACAAGCACATGCACACGCACACGCACGTGTATACACTCACGCACACACACACGCATACACAGTCAAACACAACCACTCATGCAGAAGCAGACACACACACACACGCACACGCACACGCACATGCACACACACATGTACAACCACACGCGCACACACACACGCACACTCACACGCACACCCATGCACACGCACACGCACAGGCACACGAACAGGCACACGCACACGCACACGCACACGCACATGCACACGCACACGCACACACACACGCACACGCACACGCACAAGCCCATGCACACGCATGAGCATACCCACACGCACAATCACACGCACATGCCCACACACATGCACACATGAATATGCACACAGACGTACACGCACTTGGACACGCAAACACACGCACACCCACATGCACATGAAAATGCACACCACACGCAAACGCACAGGTACATGCACACACACACACGCACATGCCCAGACACATGCACCCAAACATGCACACAAATGCACACGCACATGAACACACACACGCACATGCACAAGTACACGCACACCACACACACACATGCACATGCACATGCACACACACACGCAAA
>CM034153.1:394234006-394236506 GCA_019776745.2 Taxus chinensis
GACACGCACATGCACATGTACACGCACACGAACACACACACGCACACGCACATGCCCATACATATGCACACGAACACGCACACAAAGGCACACGCACTTGGACACGCAAACACACACACACATCAACACAAAGACGCACACGCACATGCACACGCACACGAACACCACACGCACACACATACGAACATGCACACGCACACACACATGCACACAAAGGCACACGCACTTGGACACGCAAACACACACGCAAATCAACACAAAGAGGCACACGCACATGCACACGCACACGAACACGAACACCACACGCACACACATACGAACACGCACACGCACACACACACGCAAAATCACACAGACACACACACACACACACACGCACATGCACAATTGTACATGCACATGCACACGTGCACGCATACGTAGTCACACACAACCACACACACACACGAAGACGCATATGCACATGCACACGCACACTCAAAACCACACCCAAATGCACCCGCACACACACACACACTCACACACACATGCACACAAATATGCACACGCACACACACACACACTCAAACACACACGCACGCGCGTGCGCACATACACAAGGACATGCACGCAGACACGCACATAGACACACACACACGCACACGCACACACACGCTCGCACATGCACACACACATGCACACACACATGCACATGCACGTGCACATGGACACGCACACGCATACACACATGCACAAGCCCAAAAACATGCAAATGGAAACACACACACACACTAATGCACACGCACTTGTACACATGCACACGCACACGCACACGCACACACACACACACACTCACACACACACGTAAACAGATACGTAGTAACACGCACACGCACACGCACATGCACACGCACACACACATGCACACAAACATGCACATGCATAGGAACACGCACACGCACATGCACACGTACAAGCACACAGACACACATAGGCACACACACACACACACCCACACGCACACGCACACAGACAAGCACACAGACACACACACGCACACGCACAAGCACACGCACACCCACAAGCCCAAAAACATGCAAATGAAAACACACACACGCACACAAATGCACACGCACTTGTACACATGCACACGCACATGCACCTGCACACGCACACGCACACGCACACGCACACGCACGCACACACAAATACACACTCACACACATGTAAACACATAAGTAGTAACACGCACATGCACACAAAGGAATTCACACTGGCACACATGTTACCACGTACAATCATATGTGCACACTCGTACATGCACGTGCACGTGCACACGCACGTGCACACGCACATGCACACGCACACGCATACGCACAAGCATATGCACTTACACATGCACACGAATATGCACATAAACGAACATGCCCTTGGATACGCACACACACACGCACATTCACATGCACACACACTCGCACACGCACATGCACACGCACACGAACGTGCACTAACATGCAGACTCCCACGCACACTCGTAAGTGGACACACACATGCATTTCCATATGCACACGTACTTGGACATGCAAACACACACACATGAACACGCAAACAATCACGGACATGCACACGCACACGCACACCACACGCACACGCACACACAAATGCTGACAAACGTGCACTAACACGCACACTCACACACACACATGTACACCCATACTCACACGCACACACACACGCACACGCACACACATACATAGACGCGTACACACACACACACATGCACACAAACACACACACGCAAGCACACACACACGCGCACTCGCACATGCACACGGACTCGCACATGCACACACACACGCACATGCACACGTGCATGCACACACACACGCACACACATACACAGACGCACACACACACGCACATGCACACACACACTCACACTCGCAAGAGCACACAAACACGCACACACACACGCACTGGCACATGCACACGCACACGCACACGCACATGCACACACACACGGACATGCACACGCGCATGCACACACATGCACATGCACACGGACACACACATGCACACAAATGTGCACCGACACACACACTCACAGTCGCACACACACATGCACATGCACACGCACATGCACACACACGCGTACACGCATGAGCACACGCACACGCATGAGCACATGCACACGCATATGCCCTTACACATGCACACGAATATGCACATAAACGAACATGCACTTGGACACGCACACATACACGCACATTCACATGCACACACACTCGTACACGCACATGCACACGCACACGAATGTGCACTAACATGCAGACTCCCACGCACACTCGCAAGCAGACACACACACGCATTTCCATATGCACATGGACTTGGACATGCAAACACACACACATGAACACGCAAACAATCATAGACATGCACACGCGCACACACATGACACGCACATGCACACATAAATGCAGACAAACGTGCACTGACACACACACTCGCACACGCACACGTA
>CM034153.1:394239006-394241506 GCA_019776745.2 Taxus chinensis
CACGCACATACACATCGTACGTCACACACACGTAAACAGATACGTATGTAACACGCACATGCACACAAAGGAATGCGCACATGGCACACACATTACCACGTACACGCACACGTACAAGCACAAAGACACATGCATGTGCACGTGCACACGCACACGCACATGAATATGCCCTTACACGCACACGCACACGAATACACAGCACAAACGAACACACACATGCACACGCACACGCACACGCACACGAATATGCCCTTACACAAGCACACGAATACACACACAAACGAACATGCACTTGGACACGCACACACACACGCACATTCACATGCACACGCACTCGCACACGCACATGCACACGCACACGAACGTGCACTAACATGCAGACTCCCATGCACACTCGCAAGTGGACACACACACGCATTTCCATATGCACACGGACTTGGACATGCAAACACACACACATGAACACACAAACAATCACGGACATGCACATGCATACGCACACCACACGCACATGCACACGCAAATGCAGACGAACATGCACTTACGCACACACTCGCACATGCACACGCATATGCACACACATGCACACGCACAAGCCCAAAAACATGCAAACGAAAACACACACACGCACAGAAATGCACACGCACTTGTACACATGCACATGCACACGCACACGCACACGCACATGCACACACACACGCACACGCACATGGACACGCACACACACACACACTCACACACACGTAAACAGATATGTAGTAACACGCACACACACACAAAGGAATGCGCACTGGCACACACATTACCACGTACAATCGTATGTGCACACTCGCACATGCATGTGCACGTGCACATGCACATGCACACAGACAAGCACACAGACACACATATGCCCACGCACGCACATGCATACACACACGCATATGCGCTTACACATGCACACGAATACGCACACAAACGAACATGCACCTGGAGACGCACACACACACGCACATTCACATGCACACGCACTCGCACACGCACATGCACACACACACGAACGTGCACTAACATGCAAACTCGCACGCACACTCGCAAGCGAACACACACACGGATTTCCATATGCACACGGACTTGGACATGCAAACACACACACATGAACACACAAACAATCACGGACATGTAGATGCATACGCACACCACACGCACAGACACACATGCAAACGTAGACGAACTCGCACATGCACACGCATATGCACACACATGCACACACACAAGCCCAAAAACATGCAAATGAAAACACACACACACACACACAAATGCACACGCACTTGTACACATGCACACCCACATGCACACGCACACGCACATGCACACACACACGCACACGCATATGCACACGCACGCACACACTCACACTCACACACACGTAAACAGATACGTAGTAACACGCACACGCACACAAAGGAATGCGCACTGGCACACACATTACCACGTACAATCGTACGTGCACACTCGAACATGCATGTGCACGTGCACACGCACACGCACATGCACACCCACACGCACACGCACACAGACACACACACGCCCACGCACACGCACACGCATGAGCACACGCACACGCATATGCACACACACTCGCACATGGACACACACACGCACATGCACACGTGCATGCACACACACATGCAAACACATACACAGATGCACACACACACACACACATACAGACACACACACACTCGCAAGAGCACACAGACACGCACACACACATGCACTGGCACATGCACACGCACATGCACACACACACGGACATGCACACGCGTATGCACGCACACGCACATGCACACGGACACACACATGCACAAAAACGTGCACCGACATGCACACTCACAATTGCACACACACACGCACATACACACGCGCATGAACACACACACGTACACACATACACAGACGCACACACACACACACACACATGCACACACACACACACACACACACACACACACACACACACACACACACACACACACACACATGCACACTCGCAAGAGCACACACACGCACGCACACACGCACTGGCACATGCACATGCACACGCACACGCACATTCACACAAACATGCACTGACACGCACACTCACAGTCGCACACACACACGCACATGCACACGCGCATGCACACACACACGCACACACATACACAGACGCACACACATAAGCACATGCACACACACACACACACGCACACTCGCAAGAGCGCACACACACGCACACACACACGCACTGGCACATGCACACGCACATGCACACACACGCACACGCACACGCACACGGACATGCACATGTACTGACACACACACTCACAATCGTACACGCACATGCACATGCACACCCACACGCACATGCACATGCACACACACATCCACACGCACACGCACACGTACACGCACAGACAATCGAAAACCCACACGCACATGTGCACACACATGCACATGCACACACACGAATGTGCAC
>CM034153.1:394261506-394264006 GCA_019776745.2 Taxus chinensis
ATTTCATTTTGGGATGAGGAAAAATGATGTGGCATCCCACTTGGAATCCACATCATCCTCTTCCATCCTCTCCTTTAAAATGGAATTTCTTCCTCATTGGGAGGTTGTTGAAACCTTGCCATTTGCTTCTTGGGGTAAAATTTTCTCTTGCATTGGGAGCTTGTTCTTGTGGAAGGAGCTTGGACTGATTTGCATGCTTTGCATTTGCTGTTTTGGGACTGATTTGAGCAACAAGAATCTACTTGTTTGAAAGCAAATCTCCATTATGGAGAGGTAGGCTCTAATTCTTTTAAATTGTTGTTTTCCCCTTCTTGCATGAAAAATATTGAATGGTATTGTGTTTGCATTCTTTGAGGGATGGGTAGAATGCCTAGGACATGGTGTAAAAAGAGAAGACTATGGGGTTTCAAATGGGGGGGCATAAGGAAATTGTCATTGGCATTTGTTCTTTGTGGAGGGAGTGTTGGTTTGGGATCCACCTAGGAAAGGAAATAGCTTGCATTTCCTACTTCTTGGGGGGGGGGGGGGGGGGGCATAAGGGATAAATTTGGGGGGGCATAAGGAGGGGTTAGGAGATATAAGGTTTATGGGATTTGATTGAGTTTATGGTGGGTTGCTTTTGGTGGATGCCCAATTCCAACATGGGAGGCATAAGGAGACCCCCATAGATCTTGCTCTTGTTGGCTTGCTTGCTTGGAGAAGGAGCCTTAGTTTGATTGAAATTGCTTGTTGTAGTTGAGAACTACACCTCATTGTTTGTGTTTCTTTGTAATTATAAAAATATATGCTTGTATGTGAAGAAGCCTTGTTGCCATGTGTTGATGTTCATGTTCCATTCCATATGGTTGGGGCTCGGGGGCCAATGGGGAAAGATGGCTTCTCTTTTCCCATTGGATGTCTTGGTTGGGTGGAGAGCATTGCCTTTCCCCCTTCCTTGTTGTGATTAAAATTAAAGGATGAAGAAATCAGCATGCTGCTGTTTAGAGCTTGGAGAAATAGTTTGACAGTCATTCCTTTGAGCAGTTTTAATGTAACCCCACCCACTTCAAGTGGATGAATGTAATTGATATAGATATGTGAGATGTTTACCTTGTTATTGAAAGATGTAATCAAATTTGAGGAATGTAGAGAAGAATTGTAATTCTCTGTTTTACTTGTAAAGAAATGAAATTGAAATGATATACTTGCCTCCTTTTGGAAATTGAAAATTCAATCAACTGGAAGGGAGTTAAATTGTAATGTGTTGTTTGAAATCAATGAAAGAAATATATTTCTTCTCTCAATTGCATTGTTGTTTGGAAATCACATGACTGTTATATTATACAAATTCTATTTTAGAAAAGAGAGTACGTATAAAAGAAATGATAGAAGCTTTATATTTTTGAAATGAGTTTTGAACTAGAAATCAATCTTGCATATTATAATGTATAATGTAAGAATCAATTTGATTGTCTAGAGAATTAGAACAATATGTTTTCCACATTCAGTTGATATGAAATTGCAAAATCAATTTAGAGGAATAAACTCACTGTTTTAAAGTTATAAACTGGTAATCTTTTACTTTTTAAATAAAATGAACAGTTCACATTTATACTTCTTAATTAAATTACAATGAAATTCATATGTTACTATGCCAAGACTACACCAAACTCAAATTGACAAAGTAAACTCGAGGAAACAATCCAACAAATTTAAGATTTTGAAACAATCCCCTTACCTAGGTCGTTTTTCTGTCCCTTGATGGAGAAAATGCAAACTTAAATAAATTGATCAAATTGACATACTTAAAACATTTAAATTATTCCCTAAGACTATCCCTTCATGTCTGATTGGCATGCGGAGTGGAGGAAGGGATTCAATTTTATAAAAATTACAAGTTTTAAAAATTGCCAGTTTTAAAATTATAAACCCTGCAGATCTATTTCTTAAAATTGACCCTTAAAACTTTACCAAATTCCAAAATTT
Organism: Taxus chinensis; assembly: GCA_019776745.2. Classification (NCBI taxonomy): domain Eukaryota; kingdom Viridiplantae; phylum Streptophyta; class Pinopsida; order Cupressales; family Taxaceae; genus Taxus; species Taxus chinensis. Next base: position 394,263,472 of record CM034153.1, read on the forward strand.
ATGATTTTTGTGCAAAGAGGACTCTGAGAGCTTTCTGGAAAGTCCTCGTTTGCCTAAAATGGAGCTTCCTATCAAAAGTTATGGCCATTTGAAGTTTTACTTCAAAATGGCCATCCCAAACCAAAAATGAAATAATTCGACCTTAGAAAAATTTAAATTTTGAACTTTAGAAAAATTTCTCAAAAAAAACCCTCTTCCTATCGGCACAACATCCCCAACCAATCACGTGCTGACATTGGCACGTGGGGGTGCACTGAGGATCAAAATGGAAAACTTAACTTTTTACCCTTTTGGAAAAATTTCACTTTTTCCTCCGCCGGCCCGCGGCCAATCACAAAGCGCCACGTGGCCATTTGAGCAAGTGCGGAGGCATGGAGGAAAATTTTCCTTTGGAAAATTGAGACTTTGGTTTTGGGAAAAATTTCAAATTTTTCCCCTCGACCCTCTCTCCTGCACCAATCACGTGATGACACGTGGCATTGGGAAATTTTTCCCAATTTTCTCCCTATCCCCGCGGACCTCCAAGGGAAAATTT
>CM034153.1:394279006-394301506 GCA_019776745.2 Taxus chinensis
ACACACACTCACACACATATGCACAGGCACACCCACATGCACACACGCACATGCACACGCGCATGCACGCACACACGCACACGCACACGCACACGCACACACACATGCACATGTACACGCACACGTGACACGCACACTCGCACGCATACGCACACACACACACATGCACACGCACACGGGCATGCACATACACGCACATGCATATGCACACACACATGCACACGTACACGCACATGCACACCCACACGCACATGCACACGCAAATGCACACACACATGCACATGCACATGCACACCCCCACACAAACGCACACGCACACTCACATGCAATCGAAAACTCACACGCACAACTGCAAACACACACACATGCACATGCACATGCACACACATGAATTAGCACTGGCACACACACTCCCATGCACACTCAAACGTGGACACTCACACATGCACATGCAGACGCATACGCACACGCACACGCACTCGCAAACACACACACATGAACATGTACAGACACATGCATACTCACACACACGGACACAAACGCATGCAAACATGCAAATGAAAACACACACACTTGCACACATGTACACGCACACGAACTTGCACACATGTACACGCACACGCACTTGCACACATGTACATGCACACGCACACGCACACATAGACACACACAGAGACACACATGCACACACACATGCACACACACACACGCACGCACGCACACGCACACTCGCAAGTGCACACGCACACACACACACGCACACGCACATGCACACGCACACGCACATGCACACACACACACACACACGCACATGCACATGCACACACACACAAACACACACATGCACATGAACGTTCACTGACACATACACTGCCACACAAACTCGCAAGTGCACACACACACACATGCACAATCACACTCACACACACACGTACACGTACACCCACATGCTAACGCACACGCACACGCACATGCACACACGCACACACGCACACGCACACACACGCGCACTCACATGCACACACGCACACACACGCGCACATGCACACACACACACACACACACATGCACACGCACATGCACACACACACACACATGCACACACATGCAGACTCGCAAGCACACACGCACATGCACATACACACGCACATGCACATGAACACGCACACACACACGCACACACACACACACACGCACATGCACATGCACAGACACACAAACACACATGCACATGAACGTTCACTGACACGCACACAGCCACATAAACTCGCAAGTGCACACACAAACATGCACAATCACACGCACACACACACGTACACGTACACCCACATGCACACGCACACGTAAACTTACACACACGCACACGCACACGCGCGCGCGCATGCACATACCCATGCACATACACACATACAGACACACACATGCACGTGAACGTGCACTGACACGCACACCCACATGCACACGCACATGTAAACTTGCACGCACACGCACACACACACACACTCACACGCACACGCACACACATGCACACTCACACACACACGCACACACAGACACATAGAGAGACACACATGCACACACACACACGCACACACACACACACCCTCGCAAGCACACACGCACACGCACACGCACACGCACACGCACACACACATGCACATGCACACGCACATGCACACACACACGCACACACATGCACATGCACACACACACAAACACACACATGCACATGAACGTTCACTGACACGCACACTGCCATGCAAAGTCGTAAGTGCACAGACACAAACACATGCACAATCACAGACGCACGCACACGTACACGCACACCCACATGCACATGCACTTGCAAACTTACACGCCAATGCACACGCACACGCACACGCACACACACACGCACATGCACATGCGTACACACATACACACACACACACACACACACACACACTTCACACGAACATGCACTGACACGCACAGTCCCACACACACTCGCATGTGCACATACACATGCACACGCACACCCATATGCACAAGCACAAGCACAAGCACATGCACAAGCACACGCACACGCACACACGCACACGCAAAAGCAAACGCACATGCACATGAACACACACACGCACACTGTAACATCCCCATTTTAAGATACTAGAACAAGGGAATTTTTTTAATACAATGTTCCTTGTTATGAATTATATAATTCAAACACACGTTCAAGTTTTAATAATTGTTCTCTGTCCAATTAATGCAGTTTGGATCACACAATTTCCTTTTAAAACTAATGTTCTCTATTCACATATTTGCAATATGGAACACACATTCAGTGCCTTTCAATCATATAACAGATACCATATGCTTCTATAAATGACTCGAAGAACTACCGACCTCCCACTTTATGGCTCGGAGTTTCAGCGATCTCTCATTTCATGATTCGGTGACTTACCGATCCTTCATTAATTCTTGCATAATATAATGAATATACAAGGTTCTTTTACCGTTTCCAGTTATCAAAGTGATTCATTTAAGAAGCCTATCTAAATATCTGTTACTGATATTCATCTGACATCCTGCATCTTAAACTAGGTGATTATGACAACACAACCAGCACTTGCGATACTTTGGCCAAAGATTTTCGCATGCTTTGCATGATCATATTCTTAGATGTGATACACACCAATGGAATACGTCCTTCACCTCACTTCATCTGTTATCTAGAATGGTCTTTCCTAGTCTCTACCAGTCCTTCCATTTAATGTCAAACTCTAACCCCAACTAGCAATATGAACAAGTATAGGAAGTTACTCATGGTAACTAAAGATACACAGACATACGGTGTCATTCCTAGATGACTCCGTGTGTCTAGTTACCTTTAGTCCTCCGAAGTCACTCCATATATGTGATCACATTCATATCCCCAGCAAAGAACTTAGTATCCAGCTTATGTAAACTTGATGATTTAATTCGGGAGGGCATTGTAATATGTCAGCTATAAAATTGTGTCGTCATGAAGGCCCCGCCTTCATGAAGACACCATATTGTAGCTGGTGTATGTCAATGTCCTACGAAATCATCTCATCAAGGGTACACATCTAGCTCAATTGTGATTTGGTTATAATCTTAGTATTTAAGATCAACTTTCAGCAGCCATGCTGATCCTTTATCCTTGTTCTAGTTACAATTGTATGTAGCTACGAGAGACTTAATCCGTCTTCTAGCTTAATACGCATCTCCTCCTTCATACCGAAGGGTTGAATATTCACTTCTTGGTTCCTTTCTTAATCTTTGGAATAATCAGTCCATTATCAATAAACTTAATAAGTTTAACCTATTAAACTTAACCAAGTTTTCCACAACTGTAAACAAATTCAGAATTCCATCTTATTAGACATCATTTAAATGAGGTCTAATTCTAAATGAATTTATTCATTTATCCTCTTTAACCTTACTTAGTTAAGGTCTGTTAACAATAGATATGATTTCCCATATCTTTATTTTTTGAATTTAAACATTCGAGTCTATTAACGGAGTCCGAATACAAGGTTCGGCTGCCCCTAAGTTATTTGATATCCCTTAGCTTTCAAGATAATCCCGATTACCTTCCAATTAGGATTTCATGTTTATCTAAATCTTTTTAATGTCAATTCAAAATTCATCTTAACCCAAGTATGAACTAATTACACATTTCAACGTAAAAGTTGCATTCAGGTAAAGAATAGATGTTATTTCCTTTTAAATTCATCCATTAACATTTGAATAATTCCAAGTCAAGGAATAATATTATATTCTCAAACTTATTCAACAATATCAAACTGATATAGTTATTGAAAATATCACACTTTTACTTGTATTCATCCATCAAATTTACAATCTATACATTTGCCAGTCCAAACGACTGGACTTTGTTTATATCAAACAACATTACAACTCATAAAGATAGAAGAATGTAACTTCTTCCTTTCTCATTTCCTCATGGAGGAGTAATAGCTATCAATACAATCCATCTTCAGTTAATCAAAGAAGTATCAGAAAACAACCATGTCTTCATTTATACTCAAGTTTCATCTGCAAAATTACTTGCACGGGTCAGTTCATTGAACTGAGCATATTAAGCACTTTTCTTTAAAATGAGGTGCTTTTAATTAACTGTCTAAATAAAAGAACCCTGCTTTTATGAAACGTTAATATGAACATCATTCAAAAATTAAATACCAAAAAGGATGACAACATATCAACTCAATCATCCAATAACCCTCCTAATCAGACAAAGGATTACTGCCCTCTTTCCCAAATAATTATTACAAGAAGTAATTTCCTTCAACAGTTCCAGATTACAAACATCTGTAAGAACTAAAAACAAAATTATGCAACAGCTGTTCTAACATAAATGCTATCAATTCCATTCTCTTACAATAGTTGTGAATTCAAAAGATAGATCTTAACTAAAATCTAAACTGAATTATTGTCCCTTCTTTCATACAACTCATCTGATTTCAAGCAATCAAACACTGAAGAGAACAAGCAAACAACAATTAAATACAAATGCTTAACCCAAGTAGTACAAAATTCGTTCCATAACAATTATAGATTTCCAACTGTATGAGAGAAAAATGATCATTAACTCAAATTATCCATTCACACTCTCTTTCTTTTCCTCATAGTTGTACTAGAAGTTTTAATCCAAACGTGATATCAATCAATGATAATAGTCCAAAGAGAAATAAATGAAAATCAATAATCAAATATAAGGGAGAAAGATCATATCACCTCTTCTACTGTCTATCCAAGTACCTCTTATTTAGAGCAGACATACTCCAATAGTATAATTCATTCAGAATAGTATATTCAGTAATTGAAAACTACTATTACCTTTCCAAAAAGTTGACCAGAGTTCATTGCAACTGGTCTATAAACATTAGTACCAAAAGAACCTATAACACAATCATTTCCTTTTAAACATTTCACTCTACAGACATTCACGTCTTTATAACATGCAAGAGTGTACAACGACTACAACCAGTCACACTTTCATCCTAATAATGAGAGTTTTCATTTTACAACAACAAAGAATAATTCCATTCATATTCTGTTCTTAATGAAAACGATGAAAGGTCCACAATCCTTAAATATATATATATATATATATATATATATATATATATATCCTTGAGTTCAGCAAGACACAATATAATTTACATGTTCTACTCAGTCTATTATATAGACTGATTTTATGTTCCTCGTCAGATTAAAACTTCCTTCCAACAGTCCTATATGAATACCAAGAACTAGCAGGAAAAATACTATATCAAATTAGTACAGCAAAGTAAGATGCTATAATAACCTTACTGTCCCAAGGAACCCGTGTTTTATGCAATGAAAAACATCAAGGAATTATAACTCGCATAATAGTCTAATTATATCACCACAACTTTGTTTTTCCCAAACTTTTCCACACACTGAACTCAAAAATACAATATTCACATAACAATGCCTTTATCAATGCAAACCCACATAGGGTAATAGATGCGCAAGTAAGGTACAGTCAAAACAATCTCAATAGCAAGCCAAATCTCATTTGTTTCATTCATTTGCACAAAAACACTAAGCCATGTTCATTTTCATGATGACTGTAACGCCCTGACTTTTGTAAGTTATCATGGTGATTATTTTTCATAATGTTGTAACTGCTGAAATGAAGGCAAACATGTTAAGATATATATTTTGATCTTAAAGGAATGTGTTGCTAATCTGGATTCTTGCATACTGTAATTTATTTACATGGGACAACAGTTATTATTGCTTGTATGTTTGCTGATGTGACAACAGATCTGTCGTATGCTTGTTGAACTCTATTCGCTGATTGACAGCACACCTGGAATCAATTTCATTGATCCAAGGTATGTTGTGGCCTTCTTGTAATCGCTTTGCAAATTTACTTTTAAACCAGGCTGAAGGTTGATATAAATGTTGTAGCACCTGATTTCAGGTATGAATAGCTAACACATAGATGCCAACGAAAAAGGTTCGATTCTCGAACCATACACTGTTGTAACGCCAGACCTTGTAAGGCGATAAAGGCCTGGATGCGGGTGGCTCAGGTATGTGGAATGTGGGATGAAACGTCCTGCATAATACTGAATTGGATGTCAGTCGGAAGGACTTGATTGGAAATTGATTAATTAGGTGTTAGGGGGAATTAGACCCTAATCTAACCCTAAGTTCTACCTTATATCCTAATTACTATCCTAAGTGGATTTTTAAATTCTATAATGGTAAAAATAGACCTAAGTCCTATTAACCTATGACCTAGGTATGAACACTATTGTTAATCCTAAACTAATCCTAACCTAAGGAAGGGGACGCACAGACCCATGGGGGATGGAAAGGATAAGGATGGAAGGAAATTTAATGGGCATTAAATAAGGTCCTTGTGTGGACAGCGCCAAGTTTGGCGGGAACTGGAAAAAGCTAGAGGCATTCAGTTAGTTATGGGACTAAACTTGGTTTTCTTGCAAAATTTGAAATTGGCAATTCGCCAACCCGAGTCGGCGGTGGCGTGAGGAAATAGGAAAAAGGCAGAGCCTTCAATGCATTTAATTTTCTTGGTCTTCGTGACCAGCCCACCTTGGAAAGAGTATGGAGGAAATTTTGATTGTTTATTGTGTTCGTTCGGATTTTTGGGAAGTTGCTCTGCATTTGGTTTTTCTTGGTTCTGTCGAACCAGTTGTGTTTGATTGCTATCTCTGTTTCTTTGGAAATCGAAGGCTATTTTTGAGCCTGTAACGGAAGGTGATTGTTTGGAAAGCTTGTTGCTGTCACCGTGGAAGAAAATACCTCCCATAGGTGCGGTTTTCTTCGAGCTTGAGGAAGATTACCAGGCATGTTAAGCCCTTCTCTTTAAAACTACTTGCTTTGCTTAAACGTCTCATTAAAACAACCCTACTCTTCTGATGAAGGGGGTTTTGGGTTTATTTGATTTACTGTCATGACTGAGATGATTTGGATTTAGTCGATTTTGCTGTCATGTTGAAATGATTCTGGGTAGAGTCGTTTTGTCTTACTGCTCGATTTGAACAGTCTTTGCATATTTATTGAGTTGGAAATATAGCCATGCTATGTTGGTTTATTTGATAGTATTGAGGATTGTTCTTTACTGAAATTATAAGGAAATTATGCTTATGAATACTTAGCTATGTGTGAATCAATTTTGAGATCTGCACATCATTGTGAAATGGAAGAATGGAATTTTGGGTTGAGATGTCTGTTGATAAGAATTTGAACTGGGTATTTCTTTGTAAATGATTATATTGAATGAAACTGTACAGGTTGTATGAGTTTGTTTTTCATTGTTGAGCAATTGTTCTTTTGCCAATATGAACTTGAGTGATGGAACGTATTAACTATGCGAGTAATATTCTTATTGCTGTGCTTTTCTTTTGTAAAAATGGACAAATACGACTTGGGTATTCGTGGGAGTTGGAGAAAATAACTGTTTTTCTTACTGAAATTATTGATGAGCTATGTTTTCTCTTGCTGTGGTGGAAAGATGATTTTGTTGTGTTTTATTGATGCGGTTTGATTTTCCAGTTCGGGTTGTTGTCGTGAAAACGAACTTGGCTTTGTATTATTGTGCAAATAAATGAAATACATGGGAATTAGCTTGTTGTTTGAGTCTGTCTTGACTGTACCAAGCTTACGCATCTAATACCCTATGCGGGTTTGCCTTGATAGAGGTATTGATATATGAATATTGTATTTTGAGTTTTGTACATCATTGTGAAATAGGAGAATGTTGTTTTCAGATTTAAATGTTTGATCGAGAAGGAACTCGAACTGGATATTTCTTTACAAATGGCATATTGAATAAAAATGGTACAGGCTGTGTGAGTTGGTTTGACATTGTTGAACAATCATTCTACTGTCAATATGGGTTTGAGCTGTCATTATAGAACAAGCACAACTTGGGTGTCCTTATTACATTTTGAAGAAAATGATTGTTTCTTTACTGAAATTATAAGAAACGAGTTCTTCTTCTTTCTGCTGTTTTAAGATTTTGAAAGAAATGGTAATTGGGGATCCATTGAGCATTTTGGATTCAGCTTGATGTAAGTGATAGTGATGTTTAGATTAATTTTCTGAGTGTTGTTATCTTTTTGTACAAACGAAATATTTAAATGTTTCGTGTGGTCTCTGATTTTGCACTGTCATTCAAAAAAAAAAATGAACTCGACTTGAGTGATTCTTGTTGTGTTTGAAGAAAATGGATTTTTTCTTATTGAAATAGTTAAAGGAATGAATATTTCTCTTCTTGTTGTTTGAGTTCTGGAAATAGCAATAATTGAGCTTCACTGTACACCCAGATTGGACTTGCTGTAGGTAACAGCAATGTGCAAATTGTTATTTATGAACTGTGTGCGTTCATGGATATAGAAAGTCGTGTGAATAATTGATTAAGTGACTGTATAACTATTTATTTGGTTAAAATATAGTGAAGGAAGTATGAATTCTTCTAGTATAGTAAGTACATAGTATGCATTCTTTATATTGCTTGCTCTATGATAGATACGATGTTTTACTAGCCTATTTTTGGTATTCGTAAGAGCCTGATTTAAAAGAAGTATTGATAAGGACGATAAGTTCTTCCTTGTTTTCATTTAAAGTTGAATATGAATGGAATTATTCTTTGCTATTGGAAAGTGAATTCTGAATGGAATTTGTAAGTTTCACTCTGAACTGTTATCTTTGATTGATGTCTCGTTTGGATTAAATTATCAGTACAGTCATGAGGAAAGGAAAAGGAGAGTGAATGGATAACTTGGAATAATGATCATTTCTTCTCTCATACAGTTGGAAATCTGTAATCGTTAAGGAACGAATTTTGTATTACTTTGGGTTTAAGCATCTATATTTTATTGTTGTTTACTTTTCTCATCTGTACTTGATTTCTTGAAATCAAATGAGTTGCATGAACTGAAAGGAAAGTAATTGGTTTATATTTTCAGTCAAATTTTATCCTTTGAAATTATTACTAATGTAAGGGAATGGAAATTGATAGCAGTTATGTTATAACAGAAGTGGGCATTCACGTGTTCCTAGTTTTTACAGATGTTGTAATCTAGAACTGTTTGAAGGAAATTACTTTTTGTAATGATCATTTGGGAAAAAGGACAGTAGTTCTTTGACTGATTGGGATGGTATTTAGATGATTTAGTTGTCATGTTGTTCATTATTTTTTATACTTAATTCTTGATTGATGTTCATATTAACATTTCATAAAAGCAGGGTTCTTTTATTGAGACAATTAATTGAAGCACCTCATTTTAATGACAAGTGCTTAATATGCTCAGTTCAATGAACTGACCCGTGCAAGTAATTTTGCAGATGGAACTTGAGTAAAATGAAGACATGGTTGTTTTCTGATACTTCTTTTGATTGTCTGAAGATGGATTGTATTTGATAGTTATTATTCCTCTACGAGGAATTGAGAAAAGAAGAAATTACATTCTTCTATCTTATGAGTTGTAATGTTGTTTTATATAAACAAAGTCCAGTCATTTGGACTGGCAAATGTATGGATTATGAAATGGATTGATGAATACAAATACAAGTGTGATATTTTAATGACTATATCAGTTTGATATTGTTGATTAAATTGGAAATATAATGTTATTTCTTGATTTGGAATTATTCAATTGTCCTTGGATGGATTTAAAAGGGAATTGACATCTATTCTTACCTAAATGCAACTTTTACGTTGAAATGTGCAATTAGTTCATACTTGGGTTAAGATGAATTTTTAATTGACATTAAAAAGGATTAGGAAGAACATGATCTCATAACTGATAGGTATTCGGGATTAGCTTGAAAGCTAAGGAATATCAAATAACTTAGGAGCAGCCGAACTTCGTATTCGGACTCCGTTAATAGCCTCGAATGTTAAATTCAGAAAGTAAGGATATGGGATAAATATATTCAGGGCTAACAGACCTTAACTATGTAAGGTTAAGGAGAATAAATTAATGTATTTATTGAGAATTAGACCTCATTTTAATGACGTCTAATAAGTTGGAATTCTAAATTTGTTTTCAGTTGTGGAAAAACTTGGTTAAGTTTAATAGGTTAAACTTATTAAGTCTATCAGTAATGGGCTGCTTAATCCAAGGATTAAGAAAAGAACCAAGTAGAGAAAATGCAACCCTTCGGTACGAAGGAGAAGATGCATAGTAAGCTAGAAGACGGATTTAGTCTCTCTTAGCTACATACAACTGTAACAAGAACGAGGATAAAGGATCAGCATGGCTGCTGAAAGTTGATCTTAAATATTAAGATCATATCCAAATCACTTGAGCTGGATGTGTACTCTCGATGGGAGGATTCCGTAGGACTTTGACATACGCCAGCTATAGCATGGTGTCTTCATGAAGGCGGGGTCTTCATGACAACACAATGTTATAGCTGACATATTACAATGCCCTCCCGAATTAAATCATCAAGATTACATAAGCTAAATATTAAGTTCTTGGCTGGGGATACGAGTGTGATCACGTATACGGAGTGACTTCGGAGGACTAAAGATAACTAGACACACGGAGTCGTCTAGGGATGACACCGTATGTCTGCGTATCTTTAGTTACCATGAGTGACTTCCTATACTCGTTCATATTGCTAGTTGGAAGTTGAGTTTGACCCTAAATTGGAAGGACTGGTAGGAACCAGGAAAGACCATTCTAGATAACAGACGAAGTGAGGTGAAGGATGTATTCCATTGGTGTGTATCACATCCAGGAATATGATCATGCAAAGCATGTGAAAATCTTTGGCCAAAGTATCACAAGTGCTGGTTGCATTGTCCTGATCACTTAAATTTAAGATGCAAGATGTCAGATGAATAACAGTAACAGATATTCAGATAGGCTTCTTAAATGGATCACTTCGATAACCGGAAACGGTAAGAGAACCTTGTATATATATTATACTATGCATGAATGAACATGAAGGATCGGTAAGTTGCCGAGTCATGAAATGAGAGATCGTTGAAACTCCGAGCCATGAAAATGGGAGATCGGTAGTTCTTCGAGTCATTTACAGCAGCATATGGAATCTGTTATATGATTGAATGACACTGAATGTGTGTTCCATATTACAAATATGTGAACAGAGAACATTAGTTTTAAAAGGAAATTGTGTGTTCCAAACTGCATTGTTTGGGCAGAGAACAATTATTAAAACTTGAACGTGTGTTTGAATTATATAATTCATAACAAAGAACATTATATAAAAAAAATAAAAAATTTTCCCTTGTTCTAGTATCTTAAAATGGGGATGTTACAATGACAATTCAGACTAGAAGATCAAACCGCATCCAAAATGCAACAATACCCAAATCCTCTTTCACCATTACCTTTCAGATTTCGAAGTACCGCAAAGAGAAAACATAATTCATTAATGATTTCAATAAGAAGAACAATCATTTTATTCAAACACCCGAGAATACCCAAGTCGTGTTCATTCTTTTAAGGACAGTTCAACCAGACATACAAATCATCTCATCTTTTCATTTTCACAAGAATGCTCAGAACTCAGAAGTGATATTCATTTAGCTAATGTATTTATTAGCACAACCCAAAATGGTAATAAAGTGAAAACACTGCCGAAACGAACCACACAGCAAGGACAGTGTATTCAACTTAATCATTATGCAAAGAATGCTCAAGCCGCATACAGCAAAAGAAAATGACTCAACTCGAAATCATCTCAATGTAACAGCCAAATCAAATAACCAAAACCCCCATCATAAGAGTAGGGTTGTTTTAATGAGACTATTAAGCAAAAGCAAGCAGTTTAAGGAGAAGGGCTTAACATGCCTGTTAATTTTTCTTGTGGCTCGAAGAAAACCACACCCACTGGAGTTGTTTCTCTCCACGACGTCCTCGGCCAGGCTTTCCAACCAGTCACTAACTTCCATAGGCTCAAGAATAGCCTTTGTTTTTCCAAAGAACAGAGATAATAATCAAAACATAGCTGGTTCGACAGAACCATGGAGAAACAAAATGCAGAGCAACTAAAATCCAAATGCACACAGCAACAAACAATTTTCCTTTTTCCTCTATCCTCTTTCCAAGGCGAGCTGGTCGCTAAGACCAAGATAATTAATGCATTGAATGCACACTTTCCTCATTCCTCACGCCACCGCCGATTCGTGTTGGTGAGTTTCCAATTTTCAAATTTGCATATAAATTCCATTTAGTTTCTAAGCTAGTTGGACGCCTCCAAATTTTCTTTGTTCCCGCCAAACTTGGCGCTGTACATGTAAGGACTTCATTTACCATCCAATTAAATTTCCTACCTTCCCCCCCTTATCCTTTCCATCCACATGGGTCTATGCGTCCCCTTCCTTAGATTAGGATTAGTTTAGGATTTTAATAGTCCATATCTAGGTCATTCGCCTAGTTCATAGGTTAATGGAATTTATATCTATTTTCTCCCTTATGAAATCTAAAATCCATATAGGATAGTAGTTAGGATATAAGATAAAACTTAGGGGTAGGTGCAGGGTTTAATCCCCTAATATTTAATTAACTAGTTTCCATATCAAGTCTTTCCGCCTGACAGTCATATTCAACATTAAGTAGGACATTTCATCCTAAGTTCCACATACATATGCCACTTGCATCCAGGCCCTTATCGTCTTACGCTGTCTAGCGTTATAACAGTGTGTGGTTTGAGAATCGAACCTTTTTCATTAGCATTTACGTACTAGATATTCATACTTGAAATCAGGTGCTGCAACATTTATATCAACCTTCAGTCTGGTTTAAAAGTAAATCGACAAAGCGATCATAAGAAGGCCACAACATACCTTGGATCAATGGAATTGATTCAAGGTGTGTTGTCAATCACACGAATAAAGTTCATCAAGCATACGCACAAGTCTGTTGTCTCATTAGCAATCACACAAGCAATAATAACTTCTGTCCTAAGTATCAAGATACAGCAAACAAGGGTCCAGATCAGCAACACATTCCTCTAAGATCAAAAGACGTGTCTTAAGATATTTATCTTCATTTCTGCAGTTACAACATCATGAAAGGTAATTACCATGATAACTTACAAAAATCAAGGCGTTACACACACGCACATGCACATGCACACGCACACACACACACCACACGCACACACATACACACACGCACACGCGTACACACACATGCACATGCACACGCACACGCACACGCATACGCACATGCACGCACATCCACATGCATACACACACATGCACATGCACACGCACACGCATATGCACACGCACACACACGCACAATCACATGCATATACACACACACACACGTGCATGCATACGTAGTCACACACAACCACACATGCACACGAAGACGCACATACACACGTACACGCACATGTAGAAGCACACCCACACCCACCCGCACACACAGACACACGAAGCCACACACCCACACACACACCAACATGCACCCGTACACACACACGCACACACACTCACATGCACATTCACAAGAATATGCACATGCACACACACACACACGCACATGGAAACGCATGCAGACACGCACATGGACACACACACGCACACACACACACACACACACGCACGAACACGCACAAACGGACATAGTCGCACACACACACGCACATGCCCAGAAACATGCACATGAACACGCACAAAAACACGCACGCACATGAACATGCACACGCACACCCACATGCACATGAACAGGCACACCACACGCAAACGCACAGGCACATGCACACGCACACACACACACACACATGCCCAGACACATGCACACGAACACGCACACAAATGCACACGTACTTGGACACACAAACGCACATGCACATCAACACCAACACGCACACGAACACCACACACACACACGCACACGCATACGCACACGCACACGCGTATACACACACACACACGCATACGCACATGCACAGACACACGTGCACACACACACATGCACATTCACACGCGCGCACACACACGCACAACTGTACATGCACACACACACGCACATGCACACGTGCATGCATACGTAGTCACACATAACCACACACGCACACAAAGACTCACATGCACACGCACACGCACATGTAGAAGTACACGCACCCGCACACACACACGCACACGCACACACACACACACACACAACCACATGCACCCGCACACGAACACGCACACACACTCACACGCACATGCACATTAATATGCACACGCACACACATACGCAAACACACACACACATACACGCACACACACACACACACACACACACGAACATGCACACGAACGTGCACTGACATGCACACTCACAAGCGCACACTCACACGCACATGCACACACATGCACATGCACACACACATGCACACACACACACGCACATGCACACGCACATGCTCAAACACACGCACATGCACACGCACACGCACACACACACCCAAACGCACACGCACACACGCACACACATTACCACGCACACTCGCACGTGCACACTTGCACATGCACAGACACACGCACATGCACACACACACGCACACGTACACATGCACGCATGCACACGTACACGCACATGCATGCACACACATAAGCACACCACACGTTCAACACATGGCACACGAACGCATATGCACACGCACACACACGCACACGCACATGCACAGACACACGCACACGAACATGCACACACACATGCACATGCACACAAGCACACACACACACATGCACATGCACACGCACACATGCACTCACACACGCACACACACACACACATGAACGTGCACTGACACGCACACTCGCAAGTGCACACACACGCACATGAACATGGACACAATCACACACATGCACACGCACACACACACCACACGCACATCCACATGCACGGGCACAGGCACAGGCACACGCACACACACACACATATGGACATGCACAAGCCCAAAAACATGCAAATGAAAACACACACACGCTCACAAATGCACATGCAGTTGGACACATGCACATGCACACGCATAAGCACAAGCACACACACATGCACACGCACACTCACAATCACACGCACACACACAAGCACATGCACACTCACACACACGGAAAACGGATATGTAGTCACACGCACACGGACACTTACACACACACAAACACACATGCGCATTGGCACAAACATTACCACACATACTCTCACGTGCACACTCGCACATGCACACGCACACGCACACACACACACGCACACGCATACACACACAAACGATTGTGCACTGGCACACACATTACCACAAAAACTCACACATGCACATGCACACACACACACACACCCACACGCACACACACACTTACACACACACGCACACGGACACGCATGCACACGCACACGCACACACACACGGACACACACATGTACACATGCACACGCACACACACACACACATGCACACACACATGCACACACACGGGCACATGCGCACAAACACACATGCACATGAACACGCACACACACACGGGCACATGCACACACACATGAACACACACACGCATACACGCACACGCACACGCACATGCACATGCACATGCACATGCCACACACACACATGCACACGCACACAGCACACACACGCACATGCACACATTACGCACACGCACACGCACGTGCACACACACACACACACCTACACGCACACAGAACAAGCACACACACACAACATGCACACGCACAACACATGCACACGCACACGCACACGCACACTCACATGCACATGCACACACACACGCACATGCACACATGCACACGCACACACGCATGCACAGAACATGCACACGCACATGCACAAGGACACGCACACGCACACATGCACACACACTGCACATGCACACGTAGATGCACACATACACACACATTACACGCACATGCACACACGCACGCACACTGACACGCACATGCACACACACATGACACACTCAAACGCACACGCACATACACACACGCTGCACACACACACGCACATGCACACACACGCACATGCACGCGCACACTCACACGCACACGCACACGCACAAGGACACACACATGCAAACACGCACACACACTCACACGCATAAGCACATACACACACGCACACGCACACGCACACGAACACGCGCACACGCACACGCACACCCACACGCACACGTGCACAAACTTTCCCACTCACACGCAAACGCACGAGCACATGTCCATGCACACGCACACACACACGCACACGCACATGTACATGCACATGAACACATAGACACGCACACACACACACACACACGCAGCAAGCAGCATAGCACACGTACACACACAGGGACACGCACACACACACACACACACACACACACACATGGACACACACAAACACACTCACACACAGGCACACACATGCACACGTGCACACACACGCACACACACACACACATGCAGGCACACACAGGCACAAGCACACACACAAGCACACGCACACGCACACATTCACGCACACGACACACGCCCATGCACACAGACACACACACGGACATGATGCACTTCTAAACACATGCACGCGCACACACATTAATGCACACGCACATGCACATGCACGTGCACACGCACAGACACACGGACACACACACATGCACACGCAGACGCACACACACACATGCACACACACACGCACATGCACACGGACACACATGTCAAATGCACACGGTCACACACACACAGTGACACGAGCACTAGAAAACACATTCAGCACGCGCACGCACATGCACACACACGTGCACATGCACAGGCACAAGCACACGCACATGCACAGGCACAGGAACACGCACAAAGACATGCACATGCAAACACACATGCGCACACACATGCACACGCACACGCACATGCACACCCACATGCACACACATACGCACACACACATGACACACTCACACGCACACGCGCACGCACACACACACCACATGCACACGTGCACACACACACACACACATGCACACACATGCACACAAACACACGTACATGCACAAGCACATGTACACGCACGCACACACATGCACACACACGCACATGCACATGAACAACACACACACACAGACCACACATGCACGCACATGCACACATACATGCACACACACAAGCACACGCACACGCACAGGCACAGGCACATGCATGCACATGTATATGTACACACATGCATGCACACACACCACACACACGCATACGTACACACATGCACACACACACACACAAATACACATACACGTGCACGCACACACATACGTGCACATGCACATGCACACGCACACACACACGGACACGTAACACACACACACACACGCAACGCACACGCACATGCACACACACACGCACACGTGCACGATCACGCACACAAATGCACATGCACACACACGCACATGCACACGCACTCGCACATGCACACGCACATGCACACGCACACGCACATGCACATGCACAAGCACACACACAAGCACACGCACATGCACACACAAGCATGCAAACACGTACATGCACACGCACATGCACACGTAAGCACATGCACAAGCACAAGCACACACACAAGCACTCGCACACACATGCACACGCACACACATGCACTTGCACATGCACATGCACACACACACGCACTTACACGCACACGCACACGCACATGCACATGCACACGCTCAAACGCACATGCACACACACTTGCAAACACACACACACGCACACACACAAACTTACACACAGACACACACGCACGCACACACATACACACGCATACCCACACGCTCACGCACACCCACATGCACATGCACACACACACACACATGCACATGCACACGCACATGCACATGCATGCACACACACACGCACACACACACACACACACACACGCACACACACACACACACATGCACACACGCACACACACACACGCAAGCACACACACACACTCACACGCGCATGCACTGGCACACTTACACGCACACACACACACGCACATGCACACGCGCACGCACGCACACATGCACACGCACATGCACATGTACACGAACATGCACCGACACGCACACACACTCGCACACACTGTAACATCCCCATTTTAAGATACTAGAACAAGGGAATTTTTTTTTTTTTTATACAACGTTCCCTGTTATGAATTATATAATTCAAACACACGTTCAAGTTTTAATAATTGTTCTCTGTCCAACTAATGCAGTTTGGATCACACAATTTCCTTTTAAAACCAATGTTCTCTGTTCACATACTTGCAATATGGAACACACATTCAATGCCATTCAATCATATAACAGTTACCATATGCTACTGTAAATGACTCGAAGAACTACCGATCTCCCATTTTATGGCTTGGAGTTTCAGCGATCTCTCATTTCATGACTCGGCGACTTACCGATCCTTCATGTTAATTCGTGCATTGTATAATGAATATACAGGGTTCTCTTACCATTTTTGGTTATCGAAGTGATCCATTTAAGAAGCCTATCTGAATATCTGTTACTGATATTCATCTGACATCCTGCATCTTAAACTAGGTGATTAGGACAACGCAACCAGCACTTGCGATACTTTGGCCAAAGATTTTCACATGCTTTGCATGATCATATTCCTGGATGTGGTACACATCATTGGAATATGTCCTTCACCTCACTTCGTCTGTTATCTAGAATGGTCTTTCCTGGTCTCTTCTAGTCCTTCCATTTAAGGTCAAGCTCTAACCCCAATTAGCAATATGAACGAGCATAGGAAGTTACTCATGGTAACTAAAGATATGCAGACATACGATGTCATCCCTAGATGACTCCATGTGTCTAGTTATCTTTAGTCCTCCGGAGTCACTTCGTATGCGTGATCACATTCCTATCCCCATCTAAGAACTTAGTATCCAGCTTATGTAAACTTGATGATTTAATTCGGGAGGGCATTGTAATATGTCAGCTATAACATTGTGTCGTCATGAAGGCCCCGCCTTCATGAAGACACTATATTGTAGCTGGCGTATGTCAATGTCCTACGGAATCCTCTCATCGAGGGTACACATCCAGCTCAATTGTGATTTGGTTATAATCTTAGTATTTAAGATCAACTTTCAGCAGCCATGCTGATCCTTAAACCTTGTTCTCGTTACAGTTGTATGTAGCTAAGAGAGACTTAATCTGTCTTCTAGCTTAATACGCATCTCCTCCTTCATACCGAAGGGTTGCATATTCTATTCTTGGTTCCTTTCTTAATCTTCAGACTAATCAGTCCATTATCGATAAACTTAATAAGTTTAACCTATTAAACTTAACCAAGTTTTTCCACAACTGTAAACAAATTCAGAATTCCATCTTATTAGACGTCATTTAAACGAGGTCTAATTCTAAATGAATTTATTCATTTATCCTCCTTAACCTTACTTAGTTAAGGTCTGTTAACAATAGATATGATTTCCCATATCTTTATTTTCTGAATTTAAACATTCGAGGCTATTAACAGAGTCCGAATACAAGGTTTGGCTGCCTCTAAGTTATTTGATATCCCTTAGTTTTCAAACTAATCCCGAATACCTTCCAATTAGGATTTCATGTTTATCTAAATCTTTTTAATGTCAATTCAAAATTCATCTTAACCCAAGTATGAACTAATTGCACATTTCAACGTAAAAGTTGCATTCAGGTAAAGAATAGATGTTATTTCCTTTTAAATTCATCCATTAACATTTGAATAATTCCAAGTCAAGGAATAATGTTATATTCTCAAACTTATTCAACAATATCAAACTGATATAGTTATTGAAAATATCACACTTTTACTTGTATTCATCCATCAGATTTACAATCTATACATTTTCCAGTCCAAACGACTGGACTTGTTTATATCAAACAACATTACAACTCATAAAGATAGAAGAATGTAATTTCTTCCTTTCTCATTTCCTCGTAAGGAGTAATAGCTATCAATACAATCCATCTTCAGTTAATCAAAAGAAGTATCAGAAAACAACCATGTCTTTGTTTGTAATCAAGTTTCATCTGCAAAATTACTTGCACGGGTCAGTTCATTGAACTGAGAATATTAAGCACTTGTCTTCAAAATGAGGTGCTTTTAATTAACTGTCTCAATAAAATAACCCTGCTTTTATGAAACGTTAATATGAACATCATTCCAAGAATTAAATACCAAAAAGGATGAACAGCATATCAACTTAATCATCTAATTACCATCCCAATCGGTCGAAGGATTACTGTCCTCTTTCCGAATACTTATAACAAGAAGTAATTTCCTTCAAACATTTCCAAATTACAAACATCTGTAAGAACTGAAAATACAATTATGCAACTGTTGTTCTAACATAATACTATCAATTCCTTTCCCCTACATTAGTTAGAGGAAGATTCACAATTAGATTTTAAATAAAACTTCCAGCAGAACCATTTTCCTTTCCTTTCATACAACCCATCTAAACTCAAACAATCAAATGCTAAAGAGAAAAGTAAACAACAATTTAAATACAAATGCTTAACCCAAGCAGTACGAAATTTGTTCCATAACAATTATAGATTTCCAACTGTATGAGAGAAAATGATCATTAATTCAATTATCCATTCACACTCTCTTTCCTTTCCTCATAACTGTACTAGAAATTTTAATTCAAACGTGATATCAATCAATGATAACAGTCCAAAGAGAAATGAACGAAAAGCAATAATCGAATAAAAGGGAGAAAGATCATATCACCTCTTCTTACTTTCTATCTAAATACCTCTTATTTAGAGAAGACATACTCCAATAGTATAATTCATTCAGAGTAGTATATTCAGTAATTGAACACTACTATTACCTTTCCAAAAAGTTGACAGAGTTCATTGCAACTGGTCATAAACATTAGTACCAAAAGAACCTATAAACACAATCATTTCCCTTTAAACATTTCACTCTACAGACATTCACGTCAAGATATAGACAGCAAGAATGCACATCTAGTTCATATTCTACGTTTCATCAAAACCAGAATTTCAGCTAGACCTGAACAACATGAATGTACAGCAAGATACAACATATTATGAGTTCTACTCATAATGAAAAAAAGAATGGCTTTCCAAACATCCAAAGTAAGAATTCCACTTCAGTTCAGGCCATATGAATACAACAAGAAATCTAAAGGGTAGTTCGTATAGATATACATATCACATATTTATGCAAATAATTCATCATCCAATCCAAAGAAGACTAAAATAGTGAATTCATATGCTCTATCTGGTATTATATCCAGATACTCAGTTCCAGAATCAAGAATTAATTCTTTTCACAAATTCTATATGGAATCAACCAAACACAATGCTTTTTAATCGTTTTCCATATTAAAACAAGTGAGAGTAAAACAGATGAAACAAGCCCTCTACTTCCAATTATTTATATTCACACGTTGTAACATCTCAAGAAAATAACTCACCCATAGTTCCATCTATTATTTCACGGTTCTCAAAAAACTCATTATTCACGTACAAATTCAAAACAACAATCTCTTATCAGTATTGTTTTACATAAGACTCAAATCCATAATACACAATAAAATCCATTATCATTAGCTTCAGGATTTACAACAGCAAAAGAGAAACTAGTTCATTAATAGTTGCATAGTAAGACAAAACACTCATTTTCTTCAAAACACACAAGAATACTCAAGTCGTATTCACCCATGTAATGACTGTTCAAACCAGACATACATAGCTTGAATCATTTCATTCTTATTTTCACAAGGATGCATAGAACTCATAAAATTGCTACACGCACAGCTAAAGTATTCAAAGCACAAACTCATAAAATAACGAACGAATCCCCAACACTGTGAAATAAATCCACTCAAGAACAGAATTATTTCATTCACCCATTTGCAAAAGAATTACCCAAGTCGCATCAGCAAAAAAAACGACTCAACCCAAAATCACTTCAACATAACAAGCCAAATCAAATAACCAAAACCCCCATCATAAGAGCAGGGTTGTTTTAATGAGACGATTAAACAAAAGCAAACGGTTTAAGGAGAAGGGCTTAACATGCCTGTTAATTTTTCTTGTGGCTTGAAGAAAACCGCGCCCACAGGAGCTTGTTTCTCTCCACGGCGTCCTCAGCTAAGGCTTTCCAAACAGTCCCCTAACTTCCACAGGCTCCAAAAATAGCCTTGCTTCTCCAAGAACAGAGATAATAACCAAAATACAGCAGGTTCGACAGAACCATGGAAGAACAAAATGCAGAGCAACTAAAATCTGATTGCACACAATAACAAACAAATTTCCTTTTTCCTCTATCCTCTTTCCAAGGTGAGCTGGTCGCTAAGACCAATGCCATTGAATGCATTGAATGCATTCCTTTTTCCTTTTTCCTCATGCCACCGCTGACTCAAGTTGGCAAGTTTCTAATTTCAAATTTTGCATGCAATCATGGTTTAGATTCATAGCTAGTTGGATGCCTCCAA